>OVAU01002472.1:0-12487 GCA_900406315.1 Biscutella laevigata subsp. laevigata
TCTTCTCCGGCGCCTCATTCCTCTCCTCCGGCGAGATTTTCGCTTCGTCGCCCTCAAATCGCCTTTCGTCTTGCTCTCGTTTTTTTTTTCTTTCGATCGACAAAATGACACAAATGAAACGACAAAGAAACGAGCGTTTCTTTTCGTTTTTGCCCGAACAAATCACGGACTGACACGTGGCCATTGCGATACGTATCGCAAATCTCTTAAACCAGAGACGTATCGCTCGGTTTATCACAATTTTGATTTATTTTTTTCGATCCGATATCGCTTACATACGCTTACAAACGACCGTTGGCTATGCTCTAAAAGATCCAAAATCAGAACCGATTCTAGACTTTATTTTGTTTTTTTCTTTTTTATTTTGAGTCCAGTGACGTCATAGAAACTCCTTACAACTCCTGTTGGAGTTGCTCTTATGTATTGGGTAGCATCTAATTGTACAATAAAAGTACAAAATCGTATTAGACAATTTCATTAACAATTAACAATATAAATTGAATATATCTAATAAATGAAAACTAACTAAAATATTATTATCTAAATAATAATATTATTATCCTAATAAATCAATATCTAATATATAATCAAAATGTTTTGGTTATTTTTTTCAACAATCTTAACTATTTTGCTTCTATTCCTAAGAGTTAATCATGATACATAGTTAGTTCAAAGAAAAGAATGAAATATTGATCAAAGTTGTTGCTGCCATTAATACCTTATTGTTAAGCAAAATCTATGACGTATTTGGTGAATTGAATATACTCGCAGGTATACCTGCGATTGTTACATTTATTTATTTTTCATCGTTTTCAAAATTGAAAATTTAGAGATAGAATTTGTTAGAGTTTTCTTTTTCCTATTAATTGGATTGAGAATCTTCTTCACATTTCTGGTGAAAAGAGAGACTGACTTAAGAAATTATTCAAACAATCGATATTGATATTAATAATATGACTCAGTCAACACTATTTTTATTCACATCTCATCCTGAAAAACCTCAAATCGATTTGATATATAAACACTTTCCTAGAAAGGTGAACAAAACAGAATTGAGTTAATATCTTCTCACCGTAATTGAGTCGATTTTTTTTTTCTTTTTTATATAATGTCGATTTTACCCATGTAAATATTGTCGAAACGTATGTAAAATATTGTTTTCGTATTGCGAGAAACCGCCTTACCTTTGAAGGTTCAAACATTCCTAGGATATTAAGAGCATCAATATTGGAGGTTTTAAAGGGTCTCTTAGACTTATTAAATTTAAAAAAGAAAAGAAAAAATACATGAAAAGCTATAATCGTTTCTTAGTGAAGAACTTTTAGAAGGGTTGAGAAACGACACTTGTCGCATTCTCATTGAAAGAAGAGAAAATTATTTCCTCTTTCTCCATGTGTCTCTCTCTTACTCGACCACTCTTCATTTTTCTTTTTCACCATTTCTCTTTCTCATTTTTTCTTTTCTTTTTTTCTTGCGAAAGTGATTTTCAAATATTGATAAAATATTTTAGTATACCCAATGTTATAGAAACTGCAATGTATATGGTCTTAGTTTCGGTCTTTCTCACACCGATGCGTTTCTTCGAACTCTGAATATGACTACTTGCTTCTTCTTCTTTTTTTTGAGTAGGCGTAAAAGAGAATCCTTTGGAGTTTGGAGTCATACGGTGTCGTTTCACTTCCGATTTCTTGGTTTTGGAGTATTTGACCGTTAAACTCGCTGTCTCTCCCTCTAGTTTTTGTTCCCTACAGTTTAATAATTTGTGTTTGTAAAATCGGTGATAATGTGCCATTTTTCCAGTTCTAATGAGAATGCAATTTCTTTTTTTACGTTTTCTTAAGTGATAACTGAGGATTAATTCTCTAGAGAGGGAACAATATGTTCTGAAGATTATTGACGTGAACTACACGGGAGGTGTTAACGACAAAAGTGGACAACTTAAATTCTTGCTCATGAATTGATTTTATACAATTTAATCATGTAGTAAACAATAAAAATTCATAAGAATGGAAATGATTCAACAACAACGTTTAACTTTTTCTTTCTTTTACCAATCACTCAATGTTTTGTTTTCACTCCTCCCAAAAGAATAAGTTTATTGATTGATCCAAAAAGATTGATTGTTAATATGAAATCAATAAAATCAAAATCACACAAAGCTCAAATCATCAGCAGAATATGTGCGACGTTTACGCTCAGATCCACCTTCAGCGTCTTTGCCTCCTCCGCATACGAAACCACATTGAACACCACAAATCTTACTGAAACATGAGAAAGCACCATTACCTCCACCATCTGTGTGACGACGATTATGTTTCTTCATTGCTGGAGTTTTCTTTCTAGAGCTCATTCCTCCAGTTGCAACGGGAACGATTGCATTGTCATAATTGCTGCTGCTTACATTGCTTGATCCTATGTCGTATAACGGTGGTAGCTCCATTCGCCATCTATCAAGCTTTGAACGTAATCCTTCCATGCTTGATTCGTCAATGCTCCATTCGCTGAGTATTGAGCTTTCCGTGTCGTTATTGTTACGTCTATCTTTTGCCAATTTCTCAGCTACTTCTGATGGTGATGGACCTAACTCTGATTCGGTTATTAATCGTCCTCTTCCGGCTAAATTCGATCTCATTGGTGTAGCCTTGTAGTTTGATCGCATTGGAGTAGAGCTAACGATGTTGGATCGCATCGGTGACATTGCGACGATGTTGGATCTCATCGGAGTTGATTTAATTCCGTTACCTCGAATTGGAGTAGAGCTGACGATGTTGGATCTCATCGGAGTTGATCTAATCTCCTTACCTCGAATTGGAGTAGAGCTTACGATGTTGGATCGCATTGGTGACATTGCGACATTGTTGGATCTCATCGGAGTTGATCTAATTCCGTTAGCTCGAATCGGAGTGGATGCAATTTCGTGCCTCGACAAGTATGGAGAAGCTCGAGCCCTATCGTATTCCTTCACTGGTCTCTGTTTCTCCTTCATCTTCTTCCTTCTCGGTGTCTTACGTGATTGATGGTACGAAGAGTCGTAATATGTAACGTCTTGTCGAGATTTCTCCCTTGGCGACGGATCTACTAGATCTGATTCGATCGAATCGTATCTCTGGATTGGAACCTGAGGAGTTTTAATTGCAGTCTCGTGCTCGTTCGATTTCATCACATCAGGATCCGTCGTGAAATGCTCGATTTCAGATTCAGATTCGTTACTCACCAATGCACTCGCCGGTTGTCGATTAGCCAAACGACACCGTTCGGCTCTGCTTAAAAGATCGGAAACAACCATAGAACTCGTATCACTCTTACTACGACGAAGCTCCGGCTTTGAAACAACAGATTGATACTGCTTATTAGAAGAAGGAGATTGTGGATTCTTCGAGCTTCCTTTATTACTATTCAAACGCAAATGTTGAAGATGATGATCTTCTTCTCCAAGCAAATCTCTATATCCAACAGCAGAAGAATCCATATGTGTATAAAGCGGCATACTCCTCATAGAACCATCAAGCAATCCAACACCAATGTTCAAAATCCCTTGAGGTCGACCTGAGCTACGACGAACTTGAAGAGCAACAAATCTCATTCCCGGAGGAGGTGTGCGACGATACTCATTGTTGCTGGTTCTGTATCCAGGACGACGATTCGGTGGAATGAGATTGCTTATGAGGACACGAACTGTGCCTACATGAATGTCTCTAAACCAATGCAAAGCGTAGATTTCGATAACGACGGCAGAAGTATCAGCATAGAGAAACTCTTCGTTGACACGAAATACGAATTTGTCGTTCCATGTTGGATTTTCTCCGCCGTTGTAGTCAACACGTGTGGTGAGTTTACGGTCGGAGTTAACCCAAGCCACCGCGTAAGTTTTCATCTTGCGGGAGGCAGGAGTCAATTCTTGAGCTGAGATTATGTTCAATTCTAGCAACTGAAACGATGGGAACAGCGACATTGTGAATCAATAGAAATTATGATGTCACATTAAAAAGAACAAAGTTATTGGATTTTCATATTTTCTTTTTTGTTTGAAGAGCAGAATTGTGCTAGGGTAAAAGAATTGCGAGAGAAAGAATCAGATATCCCTGATTCCTCTCTGGCGATTCTCTACTCAGAATTTTGAAATGTAGACGATTGTTTGATCAATGTTGGCTATTTCTGAAAGATTAGGAGAGATAGTTAATAATAACCATTCACTTCTTCTTCTTCTTTTTGCCATTTTTGTAAAATCTAATTTTGGTTTTTGTATGTGAGAAAGACAACGAGTTTATTAGGACTAGTGTGAACATGTTCTTAGTCTATTTTAGGAGATTCGTGAGGATGAAGTTGGCATTATTGATGAACTCAATCATGTTTCAACCCATGGTCCAAAACGAGACAATTCTTTTATGTTTGCCTTAATTACAACACATTATTTGTTTGTGACTTTAATGGGCTTCTCTATTCCTTTTTATCTGAATGGACCAATGAACTTAACAATTTGTATATATGTTTTGTTTCTATAATTGACTTGCAAAAGAAGTAAATTCATGTGATATGAGCTAATTACCCGCCTAAAAGAAAGGGCACACTCATGTAGATCTTGCTTATTCACGATGCACACAATGCTCTCTTAAATCCAAACTCCGAGTATTTTTTGGTATATGGAAATTTGCAATGTCAATAATGACCAGAAAAATCTATTATAAAACTCATATACTTCTTTTTTTGTCAACATAAAACTCATATACTAATCATCACTGTACTACAAAACCCTAAAATATTATGGCTTATAAGTAAAATAGAAATCATGTCTAAAAATAGTTAAAAGAAATAGATTAAAAATTATATATATTTTAACATGTTACAAATCTGTGTTTTAGAATTGTTTGGATTCAGGACTATATACCACTAAATTACTAATATACAAATCGTTCGTTGGAGTTAAAAAGGTTTATTTTTGTCAACGTTGAAATTAAAAAGTTGTATACAATGATTTCTTCAATAATAAAAAAAAAGAGGCATGACTAAACAAACTTATCTAATAGCTGCCTAGAAAGGGAGATTTTAGATTTTCTTTAAAGTAATGGGTCAGATACGAAAGAAAGTAAAACGTAGGTGAGAATTCGTAAAGACAAAAAAATAAGAGGGTTCTTTTGCGAAGATTTTGACGTTTCCCAAGGGAAAATCTAGTCAAACCAAACCCCACTTATCTTGTTTCTCTGACCGAGTCCATCACCTTCACTTAAGAACCTCAAAAATTTATCTCCTTTGTGTTGTTGGGGTCCTCCAGAGGAATCTCTAATCCACGACCGACCAATCACTCTAAAGAGATTGAATTCAACCTACGCACTCAAAGGGAATATAAGTCGAAGACTTTGAAACGATTTGAGAGGAAGATCCAAAAAGATGCTCAAGACCGAGCCATCACTCTCCATTTACTGCGATTCTGTAGATGGGTTCATATCTGAAGATCCTTTGATTGAAACCAAGGAGACTCTGGAGAGAACTGTTACGATTGGTGATTCCATTGACGGCGACTTCAGTTTTTCGAAACACAACATTGATAACTTATCAATCAAGGAAGAAGACTGTGAAGGTGAGAGAGGAAAAGGGGGTTTTGATAGAGATGAAGAGGTTAGTAAGGAGCTAGGGATTGGTGAAAGAGATGAAAGAACAACGAGTCCTTCTATGCATCTAGCTGCAGGGTTAGGGATTGATAAGTTTGATTTGTATGGTAATGAGATATCTTTCGATTTACCTAGTTTAGATGATGAGAATTGTGATGACTATTACAAAAGAATGCTTGAGGAGTATCCATTGCATCCTCTACTTAACAAAAACTATGCCAAGTACTTGGAGGTATTGAATCAATTTGTGTAATGACTCTCTTTTCTTTTTGTCACTGTTAAATGGCAAGTTTTTGTGTGTTATTGTAAAAAACCAGTACAAAGGGGATCTTACTGGAGCAGAAGAGTATTATCATAAGTGTACTGTAGTTGAGCCTAATGATGGAGTAGCTTTATCAAACTATGGTAGATTAGTAATGAAGATTCACCAAGATGAAGCTAAAGCCATGAGCTACTTTGAACGAGCAGTTAAAGCATCTCCTGAGGATAGGTCTGTTTGGAACATTCTTGTTGATTCTTTGACTATGATAACCTAAACAACATGTTTTTTTGTTCTTTTCAGCGATGTTCTTGCAGCGTATGCTAGTTTCCTGTGGGAGATAGATGGTGAGGATGATGATGAGGAGGATGATGACTCTTTTGGAGACACATCCCACCAAGGAAAAGAACATGTTGAGGTCGGTTTTGTTTTGTAGATCTCTTAGATTATTTGGTTATTTCCATCTCAACATTGAATTGTGTAGATATATTGCTCAAAGTATACAGGTGGATTCGAGTTTTGTGACACTTATATGCTTTCAGTTTAAGTCTCTATTGTCTGGTTTTGTTTTGTGTTGTTCCTTAAAAAGACCGAAGCAGCCGAAAACTGCAGCTCGAGGTTGTCTGAAACAGAAGACGGAGAAACGCTATGCAGATATGCTAAAGCGTTTTGGAGTATAAGTGGCGACACAGAGAAGGCTTTGTTCTATTTTGAGAAGGCTGTTGAAGCCTCTCCTAATGACAGGTACAGTTACAGTTTTGTGTGTTTAACAGTTGAAAAACTGAAAATGTTGTAATCTTTCTTCTTTGTAATGTTGTAATCTTTCTTCTCTGATGAAAAATTGTCAGCTTCATGAGATCTTTTGTTCCATTAAAAAAAAAGAAGCTCTTGTTGTATTGCTACCTTTAAAAGCTTCATTCATGTCATGTTATGTCTTTGAATATTCAGTGATGACAGATTCTCCTAAAAACATTCCAATTAATGTCATAATACCTAAATGATCATCTAAGATAAGTGAGAGAGAGAGAGAGAGACGAGTTGGTGGAAGTGATAAGGAATCATAGATTCGTGGGAGACAAAAACTGTCTCTTAGGACTTTCAGTTTCAGTTGTATGGTTTCTTTCAGATCAAAACGAAAAAAGATGAATTCCAGATTCTGAAGCTCTACCTATTCTGGGTTTGACGTTGCAGAGAGAGAGAGCTCAAGTGTTGAATGTGATTATGAAGGGGACAAAAAATACCAAATAGCAAGGATTTAACTATTCTTGATGAGAAGACTTTAGACATCTTTTTCATGCATCTTGAGCAGAATCTTCGGTCTTCTCGTCACCGGGTGAACCAAATACCCTGAGATTACGGTCCATTGAACCCACTGCTATGTATTTGGCGTCGGGTCCAAACATAACACATGTTGCTCTACCTGCAAAAGTTCATGGATTCACAATGTATGCATGATAGACTACAAAAACAAAGGGGTCGAACAGTGACTTCAAAAGCTTAAACATGTAGCAATTACCTGTACCGGACAGATCAGGAAGTGTCTTGATTGGGTTCCATTCTGCCTTTACACTAGCCGTTTGGAATACTCTAAAACGTTGAAAAACAAGTTTTTTATTGGTATGATGTGCTAGAGGAACATATACATCCTAAACTGCATTTCTGGTAAGGTTCTAGTGTTTGCATATTGCTCCTAGATCAAAACCATCACAAGATCCATATGTTGTGCGTATCAATGTAAACCTCACCTTATATCTGAAGCAGCAATGCCAAGATAAGATCCGCTATGGTCGAACTCCACTGGACAGAGAATTTTATTCATGTGTTAGAAATGAAAACGCTAATCGACAAAGTGGACTATTAAGAGTGCTCAGAGTGGTTGAATACCTGAGTTTGCATTTTGAAATTCAAATGTTCGGAAGTTCTTTAGCTTGCGCAGGTCCCACAACCTAACACCATCCTGAGCAGCAGTCTGAACAGTTTCAAGGGGAAAAAAAACTAGCGAGTAAAAATGGAAGCTGATTTCTTTTTATTTAGTTGAGACATAGTACCCACCGCGAGGAAATAACCGTTTTCAGAAAATGATATAGACGTGATTTCTCCAGTGTGTCCTTCAAACTTCGCCACATTTGCCTATCAGCCGAAAGAGATAGATGAATTGAGGTGAGAGTAAGTGTAGAATATTGAAACGTGTGAATACCTCAAGAGTAGGCTAGGGGGCATTTACCTGACTCTTTACATCCCAAATCTTGACATCAGATTGAGCGGTACCAGTTCCAAGAATGAGACCGTCGGGATGGAAGGCAGCAGCTGTGTAATCCACCTTTTCGGAATCATCCGTTACCTGAATAATCAGCATGATGAGAATGACATGTTGAGGAAAAGGGTTATTTCTATTTCAAATTACCAATGCTCAACAAATGTTTATAACGCTTTCTATATATATTATTATGTTAGTATACAAAATTAAAAGCTGAAACTGGAAAACAGGTATCAGTAGCGTGAGGATGAGAAGTTTGGGGACCTGAGCAAGGCATAATCCAGAGGGCAGATCATAAAAACACCACGAACTATCAAGAGATGCCGAAACAAAATATTTATTCGTTGCATGGACAGTTACAGCTCGGACCTGATAAACAGAAGAAATATGTCTTAAAGGTTAAATAGTATATGATCGTAGTCTTTTTTTTTGTTCGAAAGATATGATCGTAGTCTAAGTTCGTCAATTTCATCCTTACCTCTGCAGAGTGATCTTTTAATGTATGTTTGCAAGCATAGTTCCAATCTTCAGAACTCCCCCAGATACGGACTGTCTGTATAGTGTACAAGCACCAAACTAATCAAGCAATTATGTAAGTAAACTGATTTGCGTTTGTTAGAACAGATCAGTCACCTATTCACTATAAATCAGAATTTTCATTTCCTCAAGAAAAACAGAAGCTCCAACATAGATAATGTACAAGCACTACATAAAATTTTATAAAACCACCGGATTTTAGGCCTTCAACGGACTTACCTTGTCCGATGAAGCAGTCAAAACAAGATCAGTGTCACCTACAAACTTGATACTTGTAACCTGCAAAAGGAACAATGCATATAGAGCATGAAACTAAAGCAGAAAATTTATTAGAAGAAAAAAATTTGCGGCAAACGACAGACTAGACCTTCTTTGAATGACCAGTCAGCGTTGACAATATTTGTCCTGAAGGACGATCAAAGAGAACGGCAGTTGTATCAATTCCTCCAGTAGCAATGACATCCTGATTACCACATATCAAAAGGAACTTAAAATCTATAACACTAAAGAGAACGGATACAAGAACTTGTGCATAAAGTGTAAACAAAATGTAATGAATCAAACATACACACAAAAGCTATCATTCGCTGCATTTAAGTGCTTTTTAGTATGCATAACAGAAGCTCGAAGTATAGGTATTACACACAAAAATATTGCTAAGCATCAAACTGAAAATTTTTGGCAGTGTACAAATTAATATACGAGCACAAATAAGTATATGTCACCTTTGACATTGAATGCAGTGACTTCCTAGAACAGAAGAATCATCATAAAGTGATAAATAGAAGATAGAGAACCTTCAGGTGTCAAACCTTAGAATGTAGGATGTCCATTGAAAATATACCAGGTCTGTTGGTCCTGTGTAGTGGGTGGCTTGACAATTGGGTGAACTTCTCCAGAGCATCAATTGAAGCCAATGTTTGAGGGATCTAGAGAACCAATGAGTAAAGATTATCAAGATAGAAGAACCACACGCAAAAACACAGCAATCCATTGCATGGTACAAATGTACAATCAATATATGATTCTCTCTTGCCCTCTAGTTTCCACCAAGATACTGATGTATCTGAAGCTATATGCATTACCTGTCTCTTTTTACGCTGCTGAGAAAGAGCAGCATTACAATCTGTCAATTCAGTGATAACTTCGGCAGTAACCCCAAGGCGCATTTTCTTTGCATTGGGCCCCTGTTCACCATCACTTATAGCTGCTTTGCAAAAATAAATTATAGTAAATTGTTATAAGAAAAATGACCATATAGCCAACTTATCTTTTGAGAAGTAAATGCACATAGCATACCTCGTTTACCATTACTAAGAGCAGCACTCGATGTGGCGACTTCCGGGGCTGCAGCAGGTAACTGTCTTTCAGCCTCTGAAAGTAATTGCCGTGCTTCATCCCTTTCTTTTTTAAGCCTGGCAATCACTCGACAAGCAGCATCATGCTGCAGACAGGAGGAAAAGTGTACCCCAAAAAAATCCATCATTAACCTATATCACTAATAATAAACGGAAACGTCCAGGAAAAGATAACTAGATTACATAATAAACCTCTGTAATTCATAGTCTAATAAGGTAGCGTGCATTTAATCATAGTTACCTGATACAAAGCATGACTTAGTTCTTGCCTGGCGGTATGCAGTTGTTGTTCTAGTGCAAAATTTGATAGCATCAAACTGTCCCATTCCTGCAAGCACAATAAATAGATAACTTTTGAAGGAATTAATTATGCCTAATTCAAGATAACTGGTGAAGACTTCTGTCTCGATAGCAATGACAAGTAAACATATGATTCAAGCATTAGATGTGCTAAAGAGTAGACTGCAATCTGCCATGTTAAATAACTCAAACAGCCACGTAGACACAGCCCTGTATTATGTATCAAGTTCATAGATACATATAGCTCTATAAGATCCTTAATAGACAGAGGAACAAATTTTTCAGAGTGAACCTTCCAACAAGAGAAGGACACACAAAACCGAAAAAGGAAGGTACGGGAAAAAAATAGAATCAATATAAAGGCTTACAGTCTGGAACATTCCAAGAAATCCAGGGATGCTAGCTGTGTGTAATGGTTTTGGTTTAACGATCTGCAAAATGTAGGAAGCCCTTAATATACTTATGTAAACACAGCTCTGTGACAATTAATTTCAGCAGCTGCATTACCTTTCCAGTTTTGATGGGAACAATGTCATCAATGGTATGTGGTTCACCAGTAACCGGGCATTTCCCATAATCCTACAGGGTAGCAAAAACACTTATAACTTATTGATAGGCAAATCGTTGACGCATAGGCAAACAAGTTCTTATCTTGGAAACTCAATGTCTGACTCTTATGCATAATATCAAGCTAATAAGGATCTTACTTAGAAGGGAGTCGAATCACGAAGAAAAGCGAAGAGCTTACAGATATATGCCTCTCGATTAGCCGCTTCTCGTAGAGCAAACCAGACTTCGTAGAAACCACAGGCTCCTCCGGAAATTCGCCGGAAACTATGCAGGAGAATATACGAAAGTGTCAGAAACAGAAACCAACATAAAAGAAAACCCTAAATCGGCAAATGGAGAAGAAAGAGAAAGAAGCCTTACTTGCACAGTTCATCTTAGTATGGAAGAATTAGGAGATAGATTGGTGAGCTTAGAGAAAGACCTTATTGGCAGAGCTATGGGTTATCTATTACGGTCCGGCGAGCTACTAAACAAAAACGCGGAAGCCGGGAAGGAGGAGGATGGAGACGGAGAGAGAGAGGCTAGAAATGTTAAGCTTGAAAATTAAGTGATTTCTTTTCTTGAAAACATTTGGGCCTTTTATATATTCGGCCTTTTATAAATGGGCCTTATATATCTGGGTCTTTTATATATATATATATTTGGAAATTTATATAGAAATGATTCGAAGGACTTTCGAGATATTTTTACTGTAATTTTTTTAAAAAAATATACTGTATATTTTAAATATGTAACTATAAAAGTTAGTTGTGCGTTATTCTTTTAAGAAAAAAAAATAGAAACATTTAAAAAGGGTGAAGTTACATGGTTGGTAAATTTAAGAAAAATAAAAATCTTAAGAAATTTTAAAACATGTATAAATAATTATGAGGCTTATTATTTTCATATACATTGATTTCTTTAAATTTTCATTTTTTGATCTAGCAACTGAAACAAATCTTATTCTTAAGCATATATGTTTTATCAAAAAATCGTTTCATTCAACCGTATATTTCTCTTTTTTTGAGTTTAGGAAAAATAAAATCATCATTTAAACATTGTGCAGGAGTGTGGTCAATTTCATTTTTGTTGATTCGAATTGTCTATTGATGAAAACTTTATTTCTCGTAAAATGAGATGGATACTCCAATAGTGGATGCAAATCAAAGGTAAAGATGAGACCTATTTCAACAAAAACTTCTCAATTTTCCATTTTAAAATATTTTTAATTATAGTGATATGTAAATAAACATATAAATTTTACATAAGCCTTCGAAATTTGATGAGAGTAAATATTTTCACATTACAATTCAGTCTATACTTTCAAATCCACTTATTTATCTTCAAAAAACCATTATATATTAACATATATAAACTTCACATAAGTAAATTTAAAAAAGTAAATAATATATATATATATAATTTATTTAAAAGAAATTTATCTTTTCTAAATCACAAATCAATAATTCTTAATTAAACTTAATTTAGAAACTCATGAGGCCATAAACCTCAAGAAACTAAAAATGTAATTTAGTTAACCATACTTTAATAATAACTATAATTGAGCCCGCACCATGTGTAGATATTTATTTTGAAATTAATACTAACATATTGTCAAAAA
>OVAU01002473.1:0-12485 GCA_900406315.1 Biscutella laevigata subsp. laevigata
GGTTCGAAAGAAGAAGGCCAGAAGAGGCAAGAAGAGGAGAAGATCCGCCTAAGTCCTTACTTATGTGTGTTTTCCATCAAAAACCATTTCAATCGTTCTCATAACCGTTCACACCCGTTTGGGGTGCGGGGGTTCAATTTGATAACCGTCCCAACTGTTGTCGTACACTTGGTGCGTGTGGCACACTTTGACGCCATCTGGTCGGATCCAGCTGACTGAGCTAGAGTCTTAATTGCTCCAACTGATTGAGCTAATGATTCACTTGGGGAAGCCGACTGAGCTAGACTTCCGGTTCAGCTCTCTTTAGCTAGTCTTTGTTCGGATTTCCGAGTAATGAATGATCTGAGACGAGCTTGACTGGATCTGACGCATTATCCCTACATCCCGCTTGCACTAATTTGATCATCCCCTCAATCTTTCTGAGTTCTTGGATCTAATCTTTCGGAGTTCTTAGATCTAGATTTTTCGGGGTTCTTGGATCCTATATTGGCTTGGCATCAAATGGTTTATCCATGTTTGGGGTGGGTAGAACGCGCACAGCAGCTATCTAATCCAACCCGTCGAAACCTTCAGACACCCAAGAGTACTCACCCCCTATAAAGGTTTAGTGACATTTTTCCAATCTGCCACCACATAACATTGGGTCTGTTTGTGTAGTCACTAAGTCAGTTTAATAAAATGATTTATTTTAGTTTCCTCAAATTTTCACCAAGTGTTTGATCAGTTTAGCCTTGGCTCGGCCAAGATCCTTCATGATCCATCCAAATATGATTCCCCTTAATCATAATCTGATTTGACTGGATGAAAAAGATCGACTCGACGAAAACTGATTATGTCCGATCAAAACTGATTATGTCCGATAAAAATTGATTCTGTCCGATCAAAACTGATTCTGTAGGATCAAAACTGATCTTGCTCGGCCAAAACCATTCATGCTCGGCCAAAATTGGATCCCTCGGTCAAAACTAAAATTTTCCGGTCAATGGCCTGATTCGGGGATGTTACACAATCCATTCCAAGGATCACTTCATAAGACTTCACCGGACAAATCACCAAATCGGCCGGCATGTTCACCTTTCCAATCATCATCGAGATGTAATAGATTATCCTGTAGGTGCTCATGACCTACCCTCCACCCGCTTGTACTGTATCGAACCCGTGCAGTGGCTTCTTCTAAAACTGGCCCGCCTCAACTAAATCCGGACTCACAAGGCAATGTGATGCTCCCGAATCAAACAAGACGTGGGTAGCCAACCCACCTAAGATAACGATCCCTACACATTCACCTAGAATGCTAAGAACCCTATGAAACACGCAACACAAGCAAAACAACAAGAAAATCGTAAAGAACTTCACGAAGGAAGGTTAGACGGACTTACCAGTGATCAGACGAGACCCACTAGTGTTATACGTCCCATCGTCCAAGCAAAAGACTCGAGGCATCACGGTTTGCCTCTTCGGTGGCGGTGGCAACTCACCATCCGCTGGCCACTTCTCGGTTTGTTCCACAAGCTTCGGGCAATGATTCCTGAAATGTCCAACTTCCCTGCAATCGTAGCACACCCTTGGTCCCACGATCTGCACCCCCACCATGTTCTGGCCCATCTTCGGACAGTCACAAATCCTATGGTTCATACTCCCACACTTGAAGAACGCTCCAATGCACTCCGGCATGGACCCGTGTGGTTCTTCCCGCAAGTCTTGCACCCACTGCGATTTGCTGATGACTTGCCTGAATGATCTGAACGCTTCTTCACAGAACCACACAATCCATGCGTCCCCTTAGACATCATCTTAATCTCTTCGGCCAACCCTGCTTAAATTTAGGCCGCCTTCTTAACAACCTTGGCAACCGTACCATAATTTTGTACAACACAACGATTCTGAAGCTCAATCCGCATTTCCCTCTAGAATCGATGGACTTGCACACCAGCATTCTCAAGGTCGCGTCCAACATACTTAATCAAGTTGTTGAACTCGGCCTCGTACTCCCGAACCGACTTAGCGCCTTGACGCAAGTCCAAGAACGCACTCTCCAAACGGTCAAAGGCTTCCGGTAGAAAGATCTTAATGCGGAACTCCTGCAAAAGGTCTCCCAACTGCAAGTCGGGTTCCTTACGACACTCCTTGCCACCAAGTGTGTGCGTCACCCTCAAGTAATGGACCGCTATACCCTTACGATAGTCGGTCGGACAACAAATGGACTCAAAGTTTCGCTCAAGCCTACTCTTCCATTCGTCCGCCTCAACCAACTTGGGACCTCTAGCAAAGAACTTAGTCCCCAACTTCTGCATGTGGTCCTTGACTTTCAGATAACTCAGTGCCCTTTCCACCTGAACCACATTCTCCGCAACTGGCTCAAGTTACTCAACCCAAACAGGCGGAGGCGGAGCTGCCACTAATGATTGCCCGGCCACGAGCAACCTGTTCAACACTAACTCCAATAGATTGAACAACGCACCCACGCATATTTACACTACTTTATTCGGGGCATTCCCAACATTAGTCGCACCCCCATTCACTGGAGCTTCCACACGTGCACTGGCAGCTCCATCTGCTTGATTCTCGGATTACTCATCACCCAAAATCCTCCTTGCCAAATTTGGGGTATTCCTGTTGACTATCTACACGGCCAAAACCCAAACGTTCAAGTTAACCTGCTTTAACTTAAACAACATAACAGAAAACTTACCGCAAGTCATGAGGAGATTGGACTGATGGATAAACCCACTAACCTAGCTAAGTACTAGAATCGACCGCGCTCTGATACCAACTTGTGAAACCCTAACCCGAATTTCCTTATTTCGAATTACGTAGTCAATTTTCAGTTCTAGTTTTATTTTCCGTACTAAGCCAAATTTCTTGCAATAAATCTGAAAAACCTCATTTATTTAATCTAGATAACTTAAAAGCAACAAGGTTCAAGCAATATAAGGTTCGCTAAACAACAACCTAATAAACAAAATTACTTGACCAAGCTACCCAGATAATCCATCCCATCCTCTGATCCTCGCCTGACTCCTCGCGGCCGCTACAAGCATCACTACCTAACACCTGAACCTTTACAATCTGCAACCACAAAGGAAGCATCTCAACAGCACAAAGTTGCCTAGTGAGATCGATCATCCCGACCCACTCAGCCCATGCGATCACAAAAGGTAAATAACGGTTAAAGACTAACAAGACAATCAAATCGCAGAACGCTAGAACCGACCCAAGTCTTAAACGCACACTGCGTGAAAGACTGAATCGTTCCAAACAATTCTACGTTCCAATCACCAATCAATCTTTAACATAGCAACCACTGCCTTAAGAGAGCCATCTAAATGAGACATCAGTACACGGTCTGTCTACCCGAGCACCGTCAAAATAAGACATTTGTATGTTGGAGCCCGTCAGCCCATTTAACTTCAATTCTGACTAGTCCAGACCGAAACACGATCAGTCCGAACCCGTTTTTTAACTATCAGCCTGAACTAGAACACCATCAGTTCGCATAACTAGCCACAAAGGCCCACAAAAGCCAAAAAGGCCACTCTACACCGACCGAGTCATAGACCCACAAAGTGCCTAAACTCGACTGGATCACACAGAACACGCAACCATCAATCTGAAACCCACGAAGTAAACCGGACCTACTTAATCACACAAATCAAGCGAGGGGTCTCAAACTCACCGTGACACTCAGTTCGCTAAGCACTCGGTGACACACGGACAAACCATTGCACCAACTCGCTGACTCGCTCTGACTCAGCTGAAACTCTGACACACTAACTCGGCGGCGACTTTTCCGGTGGTGGCTTGGCGGTGGCAGCGGCGGCTCTATCCTTCTCTGATTCGCTCTAGATTTCTCTCAGGAATTCATTGGGAATTATGAGAGAAGGGAGTCTCTTTATATAGGGAGTCTCCAAGGGCTAACCGCTCCTTATATTCTCTCCCATTCAAAAATATGTAGAGAATATGCCAACCACTTCCTAGATTCTCGCGAGTTCAAACGAAGATACTCATTCTGGAAGGTTTCGCTCATGTCCAATCCTTATTCACTCGCCCCAAGCCTTATCCACTCGGTTGAACCCCTTAAATTTTGGAAATCACCCTTATCCAAGAGATCCAAACTGAACAGACGAAATTTGTCTTAACCGATCCAATTTCTTATCTGATCCAGTCAGCGCCTGACATAAATCCAAAATATCTCTTGTCTGATTCAGAAAACCTGAATGTTTTGGCAACTGCCCGACATGGCAGCTGGCTGATTTGGTAACTTTACCAATTCCAAAATTTCTCATCTGAACACTCCCGACTATCCGGCTCGATCCTCAGACTTAGTTGTTCTCCTCAAAATCATCTAAGTTTGATCAACACTTGAATACTCCACTAAGTCCGCATAACACTTAGTTAAAATTTGATCACCTTGATAAACACGACCTCAATCGATTTCCTCAATAGCCCAATCTATCCCCGTCCGGTCACTACCACGGAACACTGCTGTTACAGTTTACCTGTAACCCACGTGTGGTCGCTCTATAGACGCTAAAGAGCGACACCGGAGCGACTATATTTGTATATGTTACATGCCATGTCATCGATCTGGGTGATTCCATAGGAGTCGCTCTGAAGTCGCAAAAGAGCGACTCCTGAGCGACTATTTAATGCGAAAAATAAAACCAAGGTTCTGATTCAAACCATGGTCTATGGGGAAGGAGAAGGACCTATGTCGTGTACCAAAACCAGTGTGTCATGTAATCTAATTTGTTAAACGATTACAATTAATTATGTATAAGCTATTGTTCACATAAAAGTTGTTCAGTTAATGTATTTTTAAAAACCGTTGTCCAAATTTAAACATCTCGATACGTGTTAGTTTCACATCTATAAACTACTCTAACCATGTAAGTGTTATGAAAAAGTAATTAGAAACTAATCTCGAACAACTCGAATGATTTAAGTTTCCCGTTAACTGTTATGCTTATGTTGGACTAAAGTAACACTTTTATATCGATTGATTTTTTTTATTTTTTGAGACTAGATAACATAAGTTAAGTAATGGTATAATTATACAGAATAGATTATATAGGATCCGTAGCAATCATAATTTTAAGATACGGTGAAATGAAGTTAAAATTGAACAAGAAGTCGCTTTGTAGTCGCAAAAGAGCGACTCAGAAGCGACTACATTAACTTTAGGGAGAACCATCACTAAGTGTTTTCCTGTAACCCACGAGTGGTCGCTCTGTAGTCACTTATGATTGACTCTGGAGCGACTATATTCATATTCGTTATGAACCATGTCACCGATCTGGGTGATTCCACATAAATCGATCTGAAGTCGTAAAAGAGCGAATCCAGAGGGACTATTTAATGCGAGAAATAAAACCAAGGTTCGGATTCGACCCTGGTCTATGGAGAAGGGGAAGGACTTATGCAGCGTGCCAGAACCAGTGTGCCATGTAATCGAATTCGTTAAACGATTACAATTAATTATGTATAAGCAAAATTTTATTTTCTTAATAACTTGTTCGGTTTTGGTAATTCTGAAAACCGTTTTCCAAATTTTAAAACCAGATACGTGTTCATTTTTACATCTTTAAACTATTATAACCATGTAAGTCGTATGAAAAAATAATTAGAAACTAATCTCGATCAATTATATTGAGTAAGGTTTCCCATTAAGTCGATCGATTTACAACATAATTTTATTGTTCATCATTTTCCTCATCATCATCATCATCATCATCATAAGTTAATAAATTACAAAGGAATTGATCATATGGCTCATGATCTATCTGCTAAATTATCCATGACAACCTCTTCAATCGTATTTATTTCCACATCAACGTCGGTTTCTTGCTGCAAAAGAGGAGGTAGTACATTTTTATAAGCTCTCGAAATATTCCCACGCGGATTGAATTTTATAACATTGAGCCATGATTGCTTCGGTTGTTTCGTGCATAGGTATTGTACATAGCAAAATTGATCGCCCTGAGAAGTTGCAATATAAATAACTTTAATTAGTTAAAATAATTAGTTAAAAGAAGATTATAGTGAAATCATAATTACCCAAAATGAAAGGCTCATATTTGTAATAGTTTCCGGATGCAAGAACGTCGATAACACCACCATTTCTCTTTCTCGTTCCTTTACCGACTGTTGGGTCATACCACTCATACTTAAAAATTGTGATCTTCAACTTTACTAATCATGCGTATTGTAACTGCATGATTTATATTATGTTCTCATAGAAATTTGCTTCATTAGATGCATCTGCATAACTTTCTCCTTTCACACATATTCCATAATTATATGATTTCTTTCAAGCTCCCCAACTTTGTGCACAGAACACATACCCTCTCGTATAATATATGGGCCACGTCATTGCCTTATTCATGGGGCCTTGAACTAACTCATGAACCCATATTGGAAACTCCTCGTTGGTCCCATTGCCAGTAAGCACCTGTTATTTGACATATTGATATCAAATACAAGATATATATATATATATATATATATATATATATATATATATATTATGGGTTTAATTACTAACTCTATACTTACGTATTCTCTAACTCACATAGGGAATTTCGCGTCTGTGTTCGTAGAAACTCCATCTCCATTTAGAGTCAAAAACGTGAAACAAATCTGAGCATCGGACATGCTATATATAAACAACAACAACATGAGTAATTTTGAAATTTTATATCTTATATAGTTTTCTGAACAACGCAAAATACCTCTCAAGTGGCCGAAAGTAATCATAATTACGCAAAACATATGCGTGTGCACAATGGTAATCTCTTTCAGAGAACCATATCTCCTTACATCTTCCACTCTCACGTCCTACAAGTCTGAATATATCTGGTATATAACCAACATGATAAACAGAGGCTTCACATTTTTCAAATCTAGTTAACATATATACATAATGAATTCAAAAATTAGAAACATGAGTTACATGTTTTTACAACAAATTATATATGTTATCAAATTTACCTTGATTTTGTGTGTATATTTGCGGCAAAGTAGTGCTCAGAGAAATAAGAGATTTTATACGATTCCACGATTAATCCAGCTGCATATATATTGTTTTTTGCCTTGCTTTTCAATTTCTTAGAAAACCTCTTGAATGGGTACATCCACCTGTACTGTACCGGCCCACCAAGTTCGGCTTCGTATGGAAGATGTACGACGAGATGCTCCATTACATCGACAAACCCTGGTGGAAAGATCTTCTCTAAATTGCATAAAAGTAGGACTATGTTTTCCTTCATAATTTGCACCTGATTTTGTTGCAGAGATCTTGAACACAAGTCCTGGAAAAAGCTTCCAATGTATACGGTCATGAGTTATACATTTTTTAATCAGTATATATAAACAACTTTACATACACAAAACGTATAAGTACTTCTAATATAAAATTTACGTACCAGATAGAGGAAGATGTACGTTTCGGGTAAGAGTTCCGCAAAAATTAAGGGAAACAACCGCTCCATGAATACATGACAATCATGACTCTTCATAGTGGAATTTGCACTTACCATTTATATAAGAACATTTTGGGACGATACAAAGGAAATATGTATTTCGTCTGGTGAAGAAAGCAGCAAGGTGTTTAGGATGCATGATTTTAATGCGACTTTCAAGGAATTCAAGCGATTAATCCCGGACTTCATGGTTACCTCCAAAGAGTTGATGTCCGACTATGGGCGCGTGTCCATTTCCCGGGAGAAAGGTACAATATGATGACTACGAACATAGCGGAATCAATGAACATAGCACTGTCGAATGCTAGAGGTCTTACCATTGTTTGACTATTATAATCGATACGGGTTATGATGACCAGCTGGTTTGCTGAACGGAGAGAGTACTACATGTAAGCTAACCCTCATAACTGATAGGATAGCCGTCACACTTCATAAGTCAGTAGTTATGTTTTTTATTTTATATTGATACCCCAGCCATAAACTTATAAATCAGTCGTTCATTTCATAAGTCAGTCGTAACGTTTTTTATTATTGATAACCCAACCATAAACTACTAAATCAGTCGTGATATTTCATAAGTCCGCGTTAACTTTTTTCTTATTGATAATTTATGATAAGGTCGTGTTGATGCCGCCAGACAGTATACGACACAAACTATTGATGTTCATCACACCGAAGTTACATATGGGGAGTCTTTGTATGTTGTTAACTTGGAAAGGAGAACGTGCACATGCGAGCGTATCCAACAAGATAAATTACCATGCTCGGACGCAATCGCAGCTGCCGAGCACATGAATTTTTGTCGTATATCCTTGTGCAGTCCTTAATATAACAACGCTTATTTGGTGAACGCATACGCTGGACCGGTCATGCCGGTTGTTTCAGCGACTCAAGTTCCATAGAATGTGGCGAGACAACCGTGCATCCCCCGTTAATTCGTCAACAACCAGGAAGACCTTAAAAAAGGATGAAATCTGCTTTAGAGGTCGCACTTGAGAACAACGTCCAAGGAAAGAATACACATGTTCTCCTTGTAGAAAGAGTGGGCATAATGTGAAAACTTGTCCGATGTAATTATCGTCGTATCATAATTTGAAAACTTGGCATAACTCAGTCGTATCATAATTTAATTGTTTTTGTGATACGACTGAGTTATGGTATAATTATGGCTGACTTATGTTTTAATTATGGCTAAGTTATTCACGCATCATAGCTGCGTAATAAGACATCTTAACTTGAAATATTATGCTATTTATGGATAAGGGTTAATGTGTTAATATTTTAATATTTTTTATAGTGCTTATGAATGTGTTATTCAAATTTTAGTGTTAAGGTGTCCATTAATATTATGAGAAATATTATTTACTTTTGGTAGGAAAATGTATAGTGTTATTGTGTTAATATTACGTATAGTGTTAATGTGTTAATATTTAGTGTTTAGCTTTATTGTGGTATGACCGTTGACAAAAAAAAAAGCTTTATTGTGGTATGACTAAGTTGTTGTTTAATGTGGCTGATAGAATAATTAATTAAGGCTGATGTACAGAGTAAAATTTTGCTGTAACGGTTGATTTACGGTGTATATTTTTGTCTTAAACAACTGACTTATGGTTTAACTATAGCTATGTAAGTCCTAAACGGGTGATTAACGGAAATGAATTTTGTCTGAGTTATATTTTAATTATGGCTGAGTTATATTTTAATTATGGCTGAGTTACGTATTAATAACGACTGAGTCTGCTTGATTATAATCAACGGCACAAGATGATGATCCTAGTTCTTATGGCAGAAAAATGTTGTTGGGAGATAACATTTTGGCAGGAAAATGTTATTCGAGGGATTACTCTCGAAGGCTGATTTACGGATTATAATTTTGAATTATAAGTCTGACTTATGCTTAAATTACGGCTGAGTTATGGATTTAAGTATTCACCAAAACGACAGCATTTCGTATTTAATTATTCTCGATAAAAGTTCTTAGTTGTACTCTTACCTCGGTAACGTAATAAGACATCATTTGCCTTGAAATATTACGTAATAACTGTGTGATAAAACAACATTGCCGCGTTAATAACCCTTTATTATTTTATGTTTATGTTTACTGTGATACGACTGATGATCGAGTTCTGGTCTAATATAGCTGATTTGTGGTTAAGCATATGTTTATCATTCTTTAATTTAGTGTTTAATTATGGTTGAGTTACTCTTCATGGCTGCTTTACGTATTATAGCTTTTCTTTAATGGTTGGCTTATTTTAACGACAGAATTGAGTTATACAAAGGCATTGTTTATTATTAAACTAAGTTATACAAAGAAAGAGTTGATTAAAACAAGACATAACTTAGGGTTTGGCTGTGTAATGGAAAAACAAACTACAAAAAACTACGTGCTATCAAATAACTTTAGAATGTCCTGAAATTTTTTGAGAAGAGCCCTGACATTCTTATGGTCTTCCAGAGTAGACCTTCGTCCAACAGGAAACACCATTGCGATCGAAGCGTATTCCGCGTCTTCTGGTAGGCGAAATGGGCTCTTAATCTCCCTTGATGTATCATCTGCCACAGTGTGTGAATTCATACCTTTCAACATTGTTGTCTGCTTCGTAAGACTTTTCGACAATCTTAGATGCTTAGTGATGGAGATTTGAACTAATGATTTCATATAAATACGCAAGTATTGAAGAAGCACAAGTTACGAAAAGGGAATTTGAACATGCACAAGTTATCTTCACATACATCATCGGAACCACCAGAAATATTTTTTACTCGGCGCGATGATAGTATGTTAAGAAAACAGAAGCATTCTATAGTTTTCATTACGCAAGTATTAAAGAGGCACTAGTTACGAACCGTCATAACTTGAACAAGCACATATAATTTACGGAACCAACAAAAAAATTTCTTAATCGGTTGACTTGTGTTTTCATTGCGGCTGAGTTACTCATAAGCAGCTGAGTTAAGGATTATAATATTGTCTTACTTGGATGAGTTGTGTTTAAAAAGGCTGATTTACGGCTATAATTATAGTTGAGATGAGTTCTTTTTGTGTATAGCTGAGTTATGTTTGATTATGGCTGAGTTCTTTTTTTATGGCTGAGTTATGTCTGAATTTTTCTCACATGGCTGAATTGTAAGAAAATGGCCGACTTGTGTTTTCATTATAATATTGTCTTACTTGGTTGAATTATGTCTAAAACTGCTGATTTACGGCTGTAATTATAGTTGAGATTATGGTTGAATTCTTTTTGTTTATAGTTGAATTTTGTATGAATTTTTTTCTTACACGGCTGAATTGTGTTTTCGTTACAGCTTAGTTTAATTATGTTTGAGTTCTGTTTGGTTTAGTTTAATTGTTTGAGTTCTGCTACGACTTAGTTTAATTATGTCTGAATTTTGTTATTGGCTTAGTTTTACTAAGGTTTCTTATGTTTTGAAACAAATACATACTCAAAATAAAAATGAGAAATAAGATATGTCAACATATCACAAAGGCTCAAAGGCCGATCGAACGATCTGAAAAAGGCACAAATGCTACGCGAACATAAAAAGGAAGAATTTTGGATGCGGCAAGGATCATCAAGGAAAAAACACATCATAACAAACAATACATAATAAAAATCTTAATTTAAATATCTTCAATCTTCAATCTCGTTGAGAATGTCCTGAAGCATTTTGTTTGTATCCTTGAGTCTCTTACGGTCCTCCGGTTTGGAGGACTATCCTTGAGTCTCTTACGGTCCTCCGGTTTGGAGGACTATATAGGCGGTTGCGGAAAGTTGAGCATTTTCGGAATCCGCGGTCCCACGACTGGTGGCATCGAAGTACTCGGGCATGCTATCCGCCGGAGTGCTCCTTCCCACCAAACTGATGCTTCACCCGGTTCAACTCTCGAACCTTCCCCCACCCCTTTTCTTCCACCACTCCCTCTACTCTCGAACTCCACCTCCGTTGATGAATCCTTTGATGAATCCGACGATTAAGTTATTTGTTGTAGGTATCTCCGGTAGTTTTGGTCGATGTAGTTATCTGCAATACGTTTCGCCTTTTTTTCTTAACTGATTGAGAGATGTGAACCCTTGGTCCCTTTTATACAACCTTCGTGAGTCACAAAAGGTCGCTATATCTACGTCTTTAATTGCTGTCATTTAATGAGTTATTAATGCTCAGACGTACTCTATCTCGGTAACGTAATAAGTCATCATAGCCTTAAAATACGACATCTCACATGTATTTTATAATTATTATTTAGGTTATTTAAAGGCGTTTCATGTTTTATTGATATTATGATCAAATGTACTCTACCTATGATACGACTAACTTAATTTTTTAAAGGCTGATTTAAATATATTAATTTATTTTTCACGGTTGTGTTATAATAGTCGTTACGACTGAGTCACCTTACTTTTAAAGGCTGATTTACGTATACTAATTATATTTACTGATTATATTTTAATACTATACGACTGAGTTATATTAGTTGTAACGGCTAGGTTCTAATACTTTATTCCAATGATATTACGGTTGGGTTACTTTTGACGGCTGATTTACGGGTACTAATCTTTTATTATTACAGCTAACTTATCATGTTATTACGGCTGAGTTCTAACAACATGTTTCTAAAACGTCACATTGCTTTCATACATATTACTACAATAACAACTGATTATAAATTTGTTTTAAACAAATGAATTCTGTTAAATATGTCTGAGTTCTGATGTAATAGTGATTGCTTAATAATTTAATAAAGGTTGAGTTATGTTTGCTTACGGCTGATTTATTGATTGACGGTTTATTATTTAGTGTTTAGGTTTAGTGTAGTACGACTGAGTCCTGGTTTGATAAGACTGATTTAATAATTAATTAAAGTTGATTTACGAAGTAAAATTTTGCTCCAACGAGTGATTTACGGAGTAAAATTTTGCTCACTCTCAGGTGTTACGTGTCTGATGATTGGATCGTAGACATTCCCCCAAACTTAAACTCTGCTTGCCCTCAAGCATTACA
>OVAU01002474.1:0-10444 GCA_900406315.1 Biscutella laevigata subsp. laevigata
TAATATTTTACTGATTTAAATGTTATTTTCTTAAAATGATCATTAAATAATACTATAGAGATGCCAATTTTGGAGGATTCAGGAACAAGTAAACAAAGTTAATCAAAATATTACCTATCAATTAAATTATGAAAATCAATCGGGTGATAAAAAAAATTAATTAATATATTTAATTAAATAAAAAAATTGTTTAAATTTTGAAGGTAACCATAAAATCTGAATATGGCACACATCTTAATCTAATTAGATTATATAATAAAGTTATTTTTAATAAGGTATTTTGTAGTAATAAATAAAGGAGTCAAAATTAGTGTTGACCACCGACTTAGCACACAAATTAACCGTATATGAGAACCATCTGTGTCAGATTACACTTTACAGTTTTACGCCTAATTTCGATTTCGAAGATTAAAAAAAAATTGGCGTCTCGAATTTCCCTCCCAATTCAAATCATCTCATAGTATCCTCCTTGTCACATTCCTCCCAAATTCGCCGGCGATCATTCTCCAATCCCGTCGTTTTTCAGGTGATTTTGAAAATTTGTTCCGGAAAATCGACTTGACGAAACCCTAATTCAGTCAGAAATCGAACTTGGGGGTTTACGTAATGCTTACTAACGGCTAATTCCTACTTCTCTTCGTCGAATTTATCTCCCTCGCCGTTAGTATCCAACTCGGTTGAAACCCTCGACGAGTCTTCTTTACCAATTGCCCATGTTGATCATTCGTTAGCTCTTTCGTCGCCAGATCAAGACGATCAGGATTTTCTCGCGATGGAGGCCTCAATTTCGCCTCGAAAATCAGATGGGTCTTCCTCTTCTTACCTGGTCGAGACCTTATTCGCGAATTCTGCGGTTAGTTTAGAGAATGAGATTGAGTGTAAGGATATTCAAGTCATGCCAGAGCCTCAGGTTCCGCCTTTAAATCAACCTGAAAGCTATAACTCTCTCCAATTTGCTAATACTTTGCAAACTCCAGAGGATATCAGTGATCAACTCTGGGACTTGTCTTCCCCATGTCACGTAGATAATCAACAATCATCATTGACGCCTAATGTTACGCCTGGCTGTGGAAGTGATGATGACTCTGAAATTGAGTGCAGCAAACCCCTGTTCCGATTCCAGGACGAGCTTCTGAAGATCGAGGAACCCACTGGTGTTGTATGTTCTGATTCCTTTCGATTTGGTTTTCTTTTTTTTGTTGCATTGTTTTCAATCTGATCTCCGAATAAGCTTTCTCATTCGTTAGGGCGCTGGTCTTTGGAATCTAGGCAACACTTGTTTCATTAACTCCGTGTTGCAATGCTTCACTCACACTGTGCCCCTTATCCAGAGCCTTCGTTCTTACCAGTATCAAGTTCCATGTAACTGTAAGTAAGACTCTCGATGTGGCTTAGCTTTTTCTTTTGGCGTTACCTTGTAATCATCTTATATGTCCTTCGAACTTGTAGGCAATATGCAGTTCTGTGTCAAAAAGGCTCTTCGAATGCACATTGAGCTTGCACTTATGCGTTCAAGAGATACAGTATATCCGTACTGTTTTCTGAACAATCTCAATTGTATCCTTTATAGAAGTCTTTTTAATTTCCATCCATAACTGTTTTCATATAGATTTATCATATTTTCTGAATACATTGCTATTGCTGCATAATTTCATCGCGTATTCTCTGAATTTTTCATCTCAGATGAATTGATATATCCTTAGCTACCACAGATTTTTCGCCCGACTTCGAGCTTAACCAACAAGAAGATGCACATGAGTTTCTACAAGCATTTTTGGATAAGTTGGAGAGATGTTATGTGGGTCGAACAAGTTATCGTGGCTATACCTCGTCTCAAAATGCTAACATTGTTGAGAAAATCTTTGGTGGTCGTCTCGTCAGTTTGGTAAGAAGTTAACACAAACTTGGCATTTGGTCAAAATACCCATTTTCAGTATTGTTTAAAATTGTGCAAATTTCTTCTTTCTAGCTTCGTTGCTGCAACTGCAATTCTGTCTCTGAGACATTTGAATCCTCTCTTGGGTTGAGTCTGGAAATTGAAGATGTGGATGACCTTTGGAGTGCACTAGAATCCTTTACCAGTGTAGAAAAACTTGATGAGCAATTGACATGTGATCATTGTGAGCAGAAGGTGTCAAAGGAGAAGCAACTCTTGCTTGATAAGTTGCCATTGGTTACAACATTCCATCTAAAAAGATTTAAGAATAATGGGTTTTTTATGGAGAAAAACTCTAAGGATGTCAAGATACCGTTGGAGTTGGACTTGCAGCCTTATATGGGCAGTCAAGAAAACGAAGTATGTGAAATCTCAGTAAACTCTCTATCTCTATCCCTTTGATTACGTAAAATTGTATTTATCTTGGATCCTACACTCTGAAACCCACCTAACTTATTTGTTTCTTCAGGTTCCTACAAAATACCATCTTTACGCTCTTGTGGAGCACTTGGGAAATTCATTAGCTTACGGTCATTACTCCTCCTACGTGAGGTCAGCTCCCAAGAGATGGCATAAATTTGATGACATGGAGGTGATATATTTAGTAATTTCGGTTTATTTGGGTGGTTAGTTATATGATTTTGGTAAATGAAAACTGGTTGTGTTTTTTACAAACCTTGGCAGGTCACTAGAATCGATGAAGATAGTGTGCTGTCGAAGGATTCATATATTCTTTTTTATGCAAGAGAAGGGACTCCCTGGTTTTCTAGTTATTTTGGAGTGATGCAGCCATTGGATGAAGCTAGCTTGCTAGATTCTTATCCAAATTCTGTCCTTGATCCTACCAACGGTGAGTGTATATCTGACGTGAGTTATGAGAATGTGGATAGATCCAACAAATCCTGCGACTCAGGGGGAGTATCTAACTCAAATGTCAAGAGAGAAGAAAATTGTGTTGCCCTTTCAAACGAGCTAAACGAAGATGTGTTTCTATCAGAGTCTAGTGAAGAGGATTCTACCACGGCAGAGTTTTTGGACCCGCATGAGACTAGTGATTTTGAAAATCCATGCTCTGAGAAAAAACCAGGTTCATGTTTAGCCATTGAAAGAGCTACCACTGGTGATGAGTTAGTTCCTCTGCTCATGGATCAAACCCTAGTCTCGTCTCTAGAGCAGCAAGGTACTATACTTTTACTACGGGAAGATTGATGGAACTTTTAGTAACCAAATTTTATGTTTTCTCATCATAGAAATGTTTAACTTTTATGGAGTTCAATACTTATTTTGTGTGTGTGATGATTCTGCAGAAGGAACTTTCCAAATTCGACCTGAGCATTTGGAAAAGAACCAAGAAGAAGCCTTGGAGCAACCATTATCAATAAGCAATGTTGCAGGTTCAAATGAAACAGAATTTGCTCACAGAGACATGATGAAGAAATTTGAACCTGGTGATAGAGAGTTGGACCAAGCCATTTCAAAAACGTGTTCTCCAGCCAAAAAAACAAAACTAGTCTGAAAGTCCACAGCAATCTGATGGTCTATCATCTCTGGACACAGAGCTATCTTGTCGACTTTTCTTGATCGCGTATTAGGTAGTTGGTAATGACTTTGAGTAGACTATTAACTGTTTTCGGTTTTGTGCATAGTAGTCGTTCTGGTAACTATGAGACAATTTATACTCTGTTTTTTTGGGCGGACCTGAAAACACCAAGACAATCATTAAGTGTTGATTAAGATGATGACACATTTTCAAAGACTACTAGACTTCGATGAAACATTAAATGAAACGAAAATAACCGATAATTCAGCTTTAATGAAAGCCGACCGGCTTGGTTCCGCTCGTTTTGACTTTTCAAAATCTATTTATAGTAATATTATCTACCATAATAAAAATTATTATTACTTTTTTGCCAACCATAATAAAAATTATAATAATTAAGATTAATGTTTTAAGATTTAATAACTATAAAATATCGCAGAAATATTTTTTTTAAATATTATTTAACATATTTCAAATTAATCATTTGATTAAATTCATATACGCAAATTTTTAAAAGACATCATATTTTAAAAAATATTTGAGTTTTGTGATTTATTCAATTATATTATTTATTATCTTCAATCAATATTTGTTAGAATAAAATAATTTTGAATTACTAAATATTACTGTAAATATTATAACATTTATATTTTTATAAATAAAATATTAAATATTTAAAATTAAATTTAGAATAAAAAATATTCGTGCTCCACGCAAATTCAACTTTAATTATTAATTATATTTAAGAAGACTTGTACAAATTATAAATACTAGTCCATGATGATTAGTTTCTTTTAGGATTAACAACTTAAAAAATAATACTAATTTCTAATTTTCTATTTAAAAAGGATGATAAGGAGCAGGCCCTGCGGGTCAGATATGGCGTGCTGTGTCCAAGTGTTTCAATTTTGACTAAACCTTTGCATTTTTCATTTGATTTCAAGTTTTCTAAGATCAAGAATACAACTTGTGTTAATAATTTTATACATTTCGAAACGATTTTTCCTCACAATTTTGTCATGAGCTAAACAAATATTAACATGAATGTAATGTGTTACTACTATAATGTAATATTGACGAACCTTTCATTTCATTTGCTTAACTATTGACCAATCGTTCATCTTTTCTTCTTCTTTTTGTTAACGTTTTCTGTTTTAAAGTTAATGAATATAATTATAATTTTTTTTAAATAAACTCTTATTACAATAATGTATGTATACCAAAGTTGAAATGAATTACATTAGCTAGTTAAATACGTAGGAATTACTATAATATAATGGGAATAAAATGTGATAGACGAGAAAGAATTTTTTTTTTTTTTACAAGAAAAACAATTATCTACAAAACAATAAGAAGAAAAATCTGGATTGTGACTATCAAAGATTCAAAATATGAAAGTCAAGTGGCATCATTTTTCAAAGTCAATGGACAATAAAATGCAAATAAGACTTGTTGGTTCTTTTTTTAAATGACTGCACATATTTTCAAAATACTTACAAAATTATATACACCATTTTATCTATACTGTTTTCGCACAAAAAAACAAAAGAATTCAACTTTTAAATTCAATTTTACATAGAAACTGTATCAAATATATTTCAACTTTTCTATTGAAAAAAGCAATTCGGTATCTTTCCTCCATCTACCATCATGCATGACAAATGAATAAAAGCTGTTATTATCATATGACGTATTTACAATGCATATTTTATGCTTTACTTTAATTTATTTCCTTGTCGTCATTCTTTTTATTTTATTATATAATTTGTAGGCATTTACAAAACTAAATACACACTAGAAGGAAACAATGATTTATCATCGGGCCAACAAATTTTTATATCCGCATGAAACACGGAGTCTAATTTAACAACGCAATGAGTATAATCTTATAATAATACATAAATGTCAATAAAATAATTCCATACTTATAGAGCTCAAAATACAAATTTGATTTGTTCAACCAAAAAAATAAGAGAAAAGGTTAATTGTTCGCCAAAATATTATGTTCAACACGACCTTATATTTATGGAAAATACTAATTTATTACTAACGGTATGAAATGAATATAAGTTTATTATGCATTCACTTTGATTTTTTCTAGAATTATATTCTTTTGTCGATTTTGTGGCTTCTATGCTTAAATTCTCACAAAAGAAGAAAGAAATAAATGTTTCTATCAAAAATCGAATTTTCGTGTTAATTAATGTTATTAAACAAATAACTATCAAACTAAAGACACTGATTAAATATTTAAATAATAAATATAAATAACTTTTTTCGAAATTGTTCATTTTCTGCCTAATTTAATTTTCAAAATAATTTCTTTTTCGTTTCTAGTCTTATACATTTCAGAAGCGAAACAATAATTTAGAATAGTTTTGTTGTATAAAATAAAAATAAATTATGTATATATATGATTTAATATAATGAAAGGACATGAGTTTTAAAATGGAGTTTTCCTTTTCAAGTGATGCATATTGGAATAGTTAGTACTGACTTTGTTTTGCTATGTCTATGTACCTAATTAAATTGAAACAACAACCAAACTCAAACACTAATAAAACAAAAAAGGTTGTGTAATCATCTAATCACCCATCTTCTGACCTAAATTTTAAGCATTAATTTCCTCTTTATAAATTATAAATTTATAAAATTATAAAACAAGTCCACATGGATTAGGTTATTACATCCAATTTCATGAGCTTGTTTCCGCTTATTGCTCGCTTTAAAAGCAAAAACCAATGGAATCTAATTATTGGATTTATTATAAAATATACACTTATACACCAATAATAACAACAAAGTTAAGTGCTATTCACACTTTTCCAACTCATTCTTATGCACACATTTATACATAATTTTGCCAAAAGACAAACCAATTAGTTTAATTAATATTGGATGCTTTTTAAACCATATAATTTTTCTTACACATAAGAAAAAGTATACAAACTATATGTTTGCCCATTTTTATGGTGAGAATCTTAACCATCAATCTATTTGAATACATTTGGTTAATTAGATGTTATGTGTTTGTAAATAAGTGAAGAAAAGGGCACAAATGGAGAGACCACCTGATGCCTGATGGAAGAAACAAAGAACATATTAATGGATAGAGATGAGATGTCAAACTACAATAATGGAGCATTTTAGTTTTCTCCACTTGTCTTTTTTTAATATCTAACACCAAAAAACGTAATCTTTCTTTCTATCTTTTTTTTTAATAAAAGATTAAAGTAGCTTTTTTGCAAAAATAATAACAAGAAAATTGGACTCATGATACAAGAATTTTATACTAATAAAGAAAATTCTTATTTTTATACATAAATGATTATTGTGTATATGACTACCGAATAATGCTGTATTAAAAGGTTATATAAAAATTAAGTGACTTTTAGTTCAGTAATTAAATATTTGACAATAATAGTTATTAGGTTGAGTTACGAGTTCTTATGAAAATATTTGCTTGTTTTATTTATGTGAATGACTAATGGATCGGTCTATAATGACTTATATTAAATAACAAAAATAAAGTTATATAAGTAAATCCAAAATATTGACAGAAGTACATTTCAAAATATATAACAAAATAGGAAAATATATTAAATATTATTTAAAAAAAAACTATTTAACATTAATCTATTATTTTGTATATTTATAAAATTGAAAACCTTAGAAAAAACAAGGTAATAGAAAAATTATATAGGGTAGTTTGAGACTTTGGGTCAGCTTGGGAATAGACAATAGATAAATTTGATCCACTTACTACGGGAAATTATATCACATTGTTTTAGATATTTTAGAGGTTTTCACCTGGCTTTCTCTGACTCAAAATTAGTCGGATCTTATAGTCTGATAACTTATTGACCAAAATCAAATTCGACGTTTATGGTGTCCATTGTAGTGGTAAAATATTAATTTTTCCAAGTGAGGTTAAAACAAAATAGTGAAGATACGATATGAAATAAAGATATGGAAAATAGAGATATTGGTATATATTGAGAATGATACAATTGGAAATAAATAATAAGAAAAAATAATTGAAAATAGAAAATAGAAGGAAAGGAGAAGGAGGTTCGGTTGGTCGACGTTTGCTAAGATAAGAGACAGACTCTTCTCTCTTTTCTCCTTCTTCTCTCTTACCCTTCTCTGCAAGCAACTTCTCTCTCTAGAAAAGTTCCAAGCTGACTCCAAAAGACTCTCTCTTTTTTTTGTTTTTGTCTCACCAAAATGGCGATCGAAGATCAAGAGAACACTATTCGCGAATTCAAGCCTAAGAATAGGAGAATCATGGTATTTCTAACATAACCCTTTACTTCTCTTCTTCTCCAAATGTTCTACTGCTTGTGTTTTCTGGGTTTGGAGTTTTTGATTGAACTCTGAAAATGGCGAAAAGTATTCGTATTTTTTTTTTTTTTTTTTTTTTAAATGGTTTTGAATTTAAGGGCTCTTTTNATTTAAGTGCTCTGTTTCGTGTACCTAACAAGGGTATTATTTATTTTGAAGAATCCGAACGATTCGTTAGTTAATCTACTTTATTTGGTGTCACGAATTGGTACAATATGCTTTTTTTTGTAAATATACCAATTTTTATACTTTTAAACCCTCAGAAATTCCAATAGTGATCACGAATCTTAGAACATTTCTGGGTTTGAAAATTATAATAATAAATAAAAACAGAATCAAATTTCAAACTTATCTCACAAGAACAAATACAAAAAAAAAATGGAATGAGGAAGAGTTTTATGAAGTTTAATGGTGGTTCAAGAAATATGTCTTTTAAGGTATAGTATACAAAATGGTTCAAGTTGATTTCTGAAATAGACTGAATAATTTTTGTCTTTTAATTTAGGGAGCTGGTGGACCGGAAGAGGAAGAGAACCGGTTTCCACCATGGTTAAAACCTTTACTAAAAGAGCAATTCTTCACTCATTGCAAGTTTCATGGAGATTCTCACAAGAGTGAATGTAATATGTATTGTTTAGACTGTACCAATGGACCACTCTGTTCTCTTTGTCTTTCTCATCACAAGAACCATCGCACCATTCAGGTTCGATCTCTTGATCCTCTTGATTCATTGAATAATACTCTGTTTTAGATGTTGAGGTTTTTGAAATCTTGTTGTTTTTTTTTTTGGCAGATAAGGAGATCTTCTTACCATGATGTGATAAGAGTGAATGAGATACAAAAGTATATTGATATATCAGGGATTCAAACATATGTGATCAATAGTGCTAAAGTTGTCTTCTTGAATGAGAGACCTCAGCCTAGACCGGGGAAAGGTGTAACTAATACCTGCAAGGTTTGTTATCGGAGCCTCGTAGATGATAGCTTCCGATTCTGCTCTCTTGGCTGCAAGGTACATTCATTCTCTGCATTACCAACTCTTTTTCTTGTCTAACATTCTGAGCCACAAGGGCGATCCAGTAACCATAAATCTCATTAAAGAGGACAGTACTGTAGAGGCGGGGAGTCCAAACTCCCGCCTGGTAATAACCATTGAACTCACGACACTTCCTACATTACCAACTTTTTCAATCTCTTTAGTCAATTAGAAGAAACTTTTGGTATTGAGTTTACACTTAGTTTCGTTTCCCCTCTTTACACGTTTCATATAGCAAATAGGTCTCTTACAATTTCACCTAACATTCAATTCCCTCGCACGAGGAAAAAAAAATCTAAACTTTTAAAAAGGGTCATCCTCAAAATCTGATTTAGCCTTTATACTTTCACCTAACTTTTTCATTGACATTTGGTAAATTCTTTGTCTTAACTGAAATGTATGATCTTTGTCAAGATTGCTGGAACATCTAGAGGCTATGAGAAAGTGATGGGAACAGAGGATTCAAGTAGCAACATTGGAATTGGGAAGAACATTTCAAATCATCAAAGTTTCAGTCCATCAACACCTCCACTTACTACATCTACTAATTGCAGAAACACCAAGAGAAGAAAGGGAATTCCTCATCGATCTCCCATGGCTTAAGAATCAAAAGAAGCTTTTGCCATTTGTCAATGATGATCTATAAGATCACACACACACACAACACACAACACAAAGGTTTTATAGAAGCTAATACGGGAGGTCTTTGTCTCTACTTTTATGTTTTTATCATATACCAAAAGCTATGGCCTAGGCCGTAAGTTAGGTTTTGTCATATTAATGGTAAGTATGTGAATATGTAATGTGATTGTATATTTTATTATGTGATGCAAAAAGGGTAGAAATGGAAATATAGGGGTTTTAGTGGGGCTANAGGTTTTATAGAAGCTAATACGGGAGGTCTTTGTCTCTACTTTTATGTTTTTATCATATACCAAAAGCTATGGCCTAGGCCTTAAGTTAGGTTTTGTCATATTAATGGTAAGTATGTGAATATGTAATGTGATTGTATATTTTATTATGTGATGCAAAAAAGGGTAGAAATGGAAATATAGGGGTTTTAGTGGGGCTAAAACTGGGAATAAAACAAAATTAGTTTTCCGTTTTCATTTATGTACTCATAGTGTAAATTTGGTTTGGTTAGGTGTACATATATGAATCTCGAATAATAAACCTTTTATTTTTATTCTTTTCTTTTTGCAATATTTATGGAACCACTTTATATAATTGGTGTTATAATAATAATATTTAGTTGACAAAAAAAAAAGTAATAATAATTTTAAAACTTGATTCGTTATAAATGGTATATTGATTCTCATGGGGCATTGTGTTGGAAAGCAAGTTGGTGGGCAAGGCCTAATTTGCTTTCTCTTTAAACTTTTCTTTAGAAGGAAACTATTTAGAAGTAAGGCCTAATAATTTGCTTTCTCTTTGAACTTTTCTTTATAAGGAAACTATTTGGAAGTTAAAAATAAAGCATAAGAAATGATAGCAAGATCATAATTTGGCGAAGGTTGGTCCGTGTAGAATTTCTTCATATTCGTTTTAGTGTTTTTTGGTTGTTGGAGCATTTTTTGGTTCGTCCTTT
>OVAU01002475.1:0-12482 GCA_900406315.1 Biscutella laevigata subsp. laevigata
AGGTGCTGGATTCGCAGAAGCCGATAAAGCCAATGAAGAAAACAGCGAGGCAGAGAGTGAATGGAACAGTAGCAACTAGATACCCCGACAAACGGGACCTTGTTGAACTTCCGGTGAGTACCGCATATGTTAGTATCAAACAGCAGCAAGGTTCTTTGGTGATTANTTTCCATTTGTTTTCAGTATAATCTAACGTTTATCGCGTTCCTCTATGGATTTCTTTTCCGGCTGTGTCAGGGCAATAAAATCAATGCATCACCGGGCAAAACGAGCTCACCTATGCAGTGAGAACTCTGAAGATAAGTTCAGCAGCTTGCACGAGAGTATTGTCAGCAGAATTCTGAGTCAACTTCCAACTGTCGAGGCTGTAAGGACTTGTGTGATATCAAAGACATGGAGGAACATGTGGACCAACGTCACAGATTTACAGTTTGATGATAGATACAGAAGGGATCCTAGGGATAATCGATTTACTGATTTCGTTGAGCGTGTGATTCGTGACATGAGAAGTCTGCATATCAATAGTTTCCATCTACGTTCTGTTAATTCTTACGACGAGACTCTTCTCATCTCTTGGTTATCAAAGGTTCTAAAATGCAATCTTCGGAGCCTTGCTATCACCTGTTATGATCTTGAAACCGTCAATTTTTCTCCATTCTTTAATAGTATGGACTCCCTTGTGGAATTGCGGCTACGTACGAAGGGAATTCTTGACATATCGGCATCAGCTAGTCTCCCAAACCTTAAGTTCCTTAGTCTTGAGGATGCTAGAATCTTCAACATGTCATCCGTCTCCAATAACCTTGTTCTGAACTTTCCTGTTCTGGAAACTTTCGAAGCCTCTCATTGCCGCTGCTTTAAAACTGAAGCCATTATCCTAGATTGTCCTTTGCTTAGGGTCTTTGAGATGTTCAGGTGTAGCTATGAACACGCGCCTGATGATTTTGGAGAGTTTAAGATCAGGGTGGTATCTTCAAAGCTTCAGAAAATCACATTCTCTGAGAATCATATCCATCAGTTTTGGCTGTCTTTTCCACCATGTTTACCTGATGCTTATCTTGCCCTCAGAATACCGTGGTGGCCTAGGGAGTTTCTACATAGTTTTACATGCGTAAAGAGTTTGGGTATCGAGGTTAGTCACATCACAATACATATTCCCTGAGGTTATAATGGCGCAATTCACTCACAACTCTTTATCTCGGTGTCCTTCTTTAGCTTTACGATGCTCTACCGTTCAAAGTTCCAAAATTCAGACAACTTGTTTACCTGCACTTGATATACGACATGACGCAACTTTCCCAATTAAGGGAGTTCCTCAAATCCGCACCAATGCTTGAGATGCTCAGCATCCGTGTAAGTCATTATATCGAATGTTATGACACTTCATATCTTTTCTCTTGTTTTGATTTTTTCCTTTACTGGTGAAACCACCAGGACCTGGCGTCTCCTGATGCAATCCCTAGCTCAGGCCTTTTGAACAGATTACGTTTTGAAAAAGCACCGTTCTGCGTTAAAACAATGCTCAAAACCCTGCAATTGAGGAATTTCAATGCAAGCGAGCTGCAACTATCAGTGTTGAAGTATCTGATGAAAAACGCTGAGGTTCTTGGACTAGTCATCCTCTCCACGCTTGAACCAATCACAGAAGAATCCAAAGCATTAGTCTTGTCTTATCCTAAAGCCTCACCTCATGCCTCTGTTTTCTTCGAGATGACTAAAACTTGACCTTTTACTACCCTGAGTTCCTTGTTGGTTACGGCAAAGTTATCGTCTTTGTATAGATATTAAAGTCTACGTTGTGGATTCACAGATTCAATGTAAAAGAATATGCCCTTTGGCTTTGGACAAGTTTAAGACACAAGTGTTACTTGATGTACCCTTGACTACAGGCAACTTCTTCTGCCACTATCACTGGACCACAACTAATTCATCATTATATTTTTGATTCATTGATATGATGCACCATCTTTTATTGTCTTCAATTATATTATTATTACTTGTTTTTTTTTATGTTATTAAATTATTGCTCTGATTTTCTGGTCTAAAGATTGAAAAAGTTGGTTTGGATTTTATGTAAAAGATACTTTCTTTTATTTGATGTTATAGGTGACACAATTATTAGCAAAAACAATTATGATTTTTATTATTAAACTACAAATTAGGTTCATAGATTCTTTTAGAAGGCCACCAAAATAAAACACTAAAAAATCTACTTGGTTGATATATTTCAGTTCCTCTAACTACAACTTAAGAATAAAGCCAATATATATTGATTCTCTTATAGCTTATTAGCATATATAAACCCATAAAATAATGACGAAGAGACTTTGTAGATTTTATTAGGTTATTATTTTTAGAAAAGGTGACCACAATGAAGAAAGTGTGATTGAAAATGAAATATCAACTTTAGTTTAAATGTTTAAATATAATCACTTATTTGACACCTTGCCCTACATTGTTATACAAAATTATACTATTTGTGTGGCTTGAGATTTTGAGATTCTTTTGCATCTATAACAATAATATGTAAATATGTCTTTCTCATACTTTTCAGCTAATGTACCCACTTTACATCTCAACCATATGTTAAACAATCTCAAATTGAGCTATTTAAAATTATATCGAAGAATTTACCCAACAATGTTATTTTTACATCGAGTTCCTTAATATTATATTTAGAATAGACCACAATTATGTCATGACATTATTTAATAATATATATTAGAACCTATATATTAAGATAATTGAACTTTTCATGAAAAAAATAAATCCTAATAAACTAATTTTATTTTCTTTGATCTTAACGTTGTACCTGCAACAACAAAGATCGCTTACGGATTCATTATCCTATTTTATGTTTTTACACTTTAAAGTCTTCCCATTTTTATATTCACTTTCGTAAGTAAGCACTAGTATTATTTTATATTTAGGCAACTTTATAATAACTCAAAATTTATTAAATTGAGCCATGTGTATACACGTGAAACGTTAACGATTAGGTGACGTTCACGGCTATATATAAACATGTTATATGAATGATTTTTAATCAAATTAATTGACTGAAACATCATATTGACAGAACCAACTTATTTAAGATCCAACCCTTTTTGGGGTAAAATAAGTGACAATAAAAAAAGTGGTTGAATTTTGATAAAAGAAATGATTTGAAGGGTGCAACATAGAAATATTAAAATACTAAAATGGTACATCATCATCGGTAGTTGCCTCACCGACAGTGGACCTAACGAAGATATCAAGGCTCAGAGTTGTGAAGAATGACGATATTGCCATTTCTCGTGACCTGTCACCGTACGCAATTTAAGTACCACGAAAATTTATGATTTGTTTTTATTTGAGGAAATAACGGAAATTAATAAAATCGCATCGGTAATATATAAACAGTTAGTGATCTTCGGAGTTTCCTATCATCTTTTTCTCTTATAGCTGGATCTTTGAGATTCTAGATTTTTTTCTCATCTCTCTCGCTTTTGTGAAGCTCTGTTAAACAGACTTGGTGGAGTTCGTCTTCTTTCGAAGTTCTCTAGAGTTTCTAATCGATCGGGTTTTGGTTTCTGGGATTTTTATTTTTTTGGGTTTTGTGATTTGAAGAATTGCCATATTCTTTGGTTGCTCTTCCTTTTATTTATTGCTGTTGATCTTTTCAAGATCATTCAGAGGTTTTAAGTTTTGAGAACTGAGGAAGGGTATTGGATTTGGGTTGGTGTTGAGCTTTGATTGAGCTTGGTTGCTGGGAAATCAGTCTCTGATTATCTTATTGTTCGAGCTTTGTGTTTGTTTGAATAGTCTGGGAACACTTGAGTTTTGTTTTTTTCTGAAGAATAAGATGCAACCAGGTCAGGAGAAGAAGGTTGGTGTCTTGCCTTTTTTGTGCAATAATGCAATCTGTTTCTTCAAGTTTTTTTTTTAATCTGAGTACTTCAGTGAATGTTATTCATTAGAGATCTTCGCTTCAGCTTTTTAGAACTACTGATAGTTCCTTTAATTTCACTGGATTTTTTGATAATTATGTGCTTTGGTGATCCAACAGAACATGAAACCGATTGAATTTTTCACTGAGTATGGTGATGCAAACCGTTATCGGATTCTTGAAGTCATTGGGAAAGGAAGCTATGGAGTTGTTTGTGCAGCTATTGATACACATACAGGAGAAAAAGTCGCCATAAAGAAGATTAATGATGTCTTTGAACATATCTCTGATGCTCTTCGTATCCTCCGTGAGGTCAAACTTCTCCGGCTCCTAAGGCATCCAGATATAGTCGAAATCAAAAGCATCATGCTACCACCTTCGAAGAGAGAGTTCAAAGATATTTATGTGGTTTTTGAGCTCATGGAATCAGACCTTCACCAAGTCATCAAAGCTAATGATGATTTGACTCGTGAGCACCACCAGTTCTTTCTTTATCAGATGCTTCGTGCTTTGAAGTACATGCATACTGGTGAAAGTTCCATCTTTTTCCCCTTTTAAAATTTGCGATATGATTCGTGAACTTTTTAGTTAACTGGATTCTGTCTTGTGTGCAGCTAATGTTTACCATCGTGATCTTAAACCAAAGAACATACTAGCAAATGCAAACTGCAAGTTGAAAGTCTGTGACTTTGGACTAGCAAGAGTGTCGTTTAATGATACACCCACCACAGTCTTCTGGACGGTCTGCATCCTTGTCTTCAGCTTTTGCTGTTAATTAATTTGTTTCTGATCATCTCTCCAGTGTTTTTGAATTTCCTTCTATTTGTTTTTTTTGTTCCAGGATTATGTTGCCACAAGATGGTACAGAGCACCTGAACTCTGTGGATCATTCTGTTCTAAGGTACCTTTTTATTCTTCTTCCTTGTATGCTTGTTCTCTTTTTCTGTGTGGTTGTAAATATTATAGCTTTGGTAAAATCTATGAGAAACAGAGAATGTTAGAGATATGCCTGGCACTCTGCAAGTTAGAATTGTGCCCAATGTGGAATATTCTGATATGCAGTCTTTATCTTTTGCAGTATACACCAGCTATTGATATTTGGAGCATTGGCTGCATCTTTGCTGAGGTATTATTAGGGAAGCCTTTGTTCCCTGGAAAAAGTGTCGTCCATCAGTTAGAGTTGATAACCGATCTTCTTGGCACACCAAAATCAGAGACCATTGCGGGAGTATGTTCTTTTTGCCTCCACATTACTAAGTTTCCTTTTTCTTGCTTAGAGGAGACCTGCATATCTAATAATATTATCACTAATGCAGGTTCGAAATGATAAAGCTAGAAAATACTTGGGTGAAATGAGGAAGAAAAATCTTGTCCCCTTTTCGCAAAAGTTTCCTAACGCAGATCCTTTATCATTGCGCCTTTTGCAAAGACTGTTAGCTTTTGACCCAAAGGACAGGCCGACTGCTACAGAGGTGTGTGTTATGTCGTTTCTTTTAGTAGATTTTCTTTTTTTCCTCCCCTTGGAACAATCGGCATACTTCTAGTGCAGAAAGCTCTCGATCATATTTTAACGATGTGATGTTCTTTGACAGGCGCTGGCTGATCCGTACTTTACGGGTCTTGCTAGGGTTGAAAGGGAACCTTCTTGTCAGCCAATCTCGAAGATGGAGTTTGAGTTTGAAAGACGAAGATTGACAAAGGATGACATTAGAGAGCTTATATACAGGGAGATACTAGAATACCACCCGCAGCTGCTCAAGGATTATATGAACGGATCTGAAGGCTCAAGCTTTCTATATCCTAGGTTGTTACTTCCTCCTCTTTTAATCCATAGTCTTTCGTAGCAAAATATATGTGAGACATGACACTTTTCTCCTCAATCATTTTTGCTGATCGATAGAATTTACATTGCAGTGCCATTGGTCATTTGAGGAAGCAATTTGCGTACTTAGAGGAAAATAGTAGTAAAAGTGGGCCAGTCATACCCCCAGAGAGGAAGCATGCTTCACTTCCACGGTATGTTTTCTCATCCATTCATAACAACTTTTCGGAGTACACATGTCTTTTGATCCAGTTGATTGATCTCTACCTCTCATCTGCATCTTTGTAGATCTACAGTTCACTCCAGTGAAGTAAACTCCAACGCTCAACCTGGCTTAAACGCACCAGAGGGTGGACGTGTTACATTCGAGCCTTCAATTTCTAGAGTAGCTCCATCAAGTTCAGCAAATTTAACTAAACCTTTAGGACCTCCACCAAGAGTACCATCAGGTAAACCCGAACTATAATATCTATGGAAGTGTTTGACTATTTCTTTGGGGCTTAAACAATGCAGCAATCTTCCACCAGTTGATGACACAGTATTGAATCGCTTTTCTTATGTCTAACAGCTAGACCAGGCCGTGTTGTGGAATCATCTGTAACTTATGAAAATGGCAGGAACCTCAAAGAGTCGTCCTATGATGCAAGGACATCTATTTACAGAAGCCCGGCACTCCCTCAACAGACCGTACCTACTAACTGTATCTACCATCCTAACACCATGAACCAAGAGAAGCGCGTTGGTACAGAAGCTGCTTCTCAGCCAAAACAGCAGTTTGTCCCCGCCCAATGCAACTCCGCGAAGCCAGCTGAGCTGAACCCAAACCCTTATATCCAATCATCACAGCACAAGGTGGGTATTGATGCTAAGCTGTTGCAGGCACAATCCCAGTATGGTCCTGCTGGAGCTGCCGCAGTTGCAGTAGCAGCACACCGGAACATTGGCACCGTTGGGTGTGGCATGTCTTAGAATTTAGCACATGCTGGTGTCAGGTGATTGATTGCCATAAACTCCTTGTTAGTTGCTATGTAAAGTAATATTTCGAACAAGCCTGATTTCAACACATTTGAGGTTGTAATAAAAAAGAAAGTTCAGCTTTAACCCACCCAACGTCTCGGCGAAAGCCAAATCTGTTCTCAACAAGAAATTAAGTTTGTGTTTTGTGACAAATAACAAAGGATGCAAGAAAATAATAAATAACATTGGTTTCAATAAGGTTTTTTTTTTACTCAACATTGGTTTCAATAAGTTAAAATTTTATATTTGGAAAAGTAGAATGATTTTTTCGTGGATAATGGTCTATAGAAACTGAGAGATTTAGTTAAACATTAAAATTTTGTATATTTTTAAACACTAAAATTTTGTATATTTTTAAAAATGCTATAGTTTTTCATTCTGAGAAATTTTGATGTTTTGGTGGATAATAGTCTAAAAACCGAGAGATTTTGTAAAACATTAAAATTTCATATTTTGAAAAATTTTGATGATTTAGTGGATAATCATCCACCAAAACTAAGAGATTTAGTTCAACACTGAATTTTGTATATTTTAAAAATGAGAAATTTTTAAAAATGCTATAATTTTTCATTTTTGGAAATTATAATGTTTTGGTGGATAATCATCCACAAAAACTACAAAATTTTGTAAATCGCGTAAAATTTGTATTCTAAAAATTATGAGGATTTGGTGGATAATATTTCACAAATATTGAGAGATTTTGTAAGACTGCTACAATTTTGTATATTTTTATAAATTATGCTAATATCGTGTATATTAGTCCACTAAGAAATTTTATAAAATACTTTATAAAATACTAGAATTTTGTTTTTTTTTAGAAATTAAGTTCACTTGGTAAATAATATTTCACAAAAACTAAGATATTTTGTAAAATTTAGAGTTTTGTATTTTGAGAATTAGGAAATTATGTTAATTTGGTGGATAATAATAGTCTATGAAAACTGAGACATTTATTTAAATGCTAGTATTTTGGGAAAAAATATGCTGATTTCAATGATAATATAGCTAAAAAATCGAGAGATATTATACAACTCTAGAATTTTGTATTTTAAGAAATAATGTTGATTTGATGGATGATAATCTATAAAATTAAGAGAAATTTTAAAATAGTAGAACTTAATATTTTGGGAGATTGTGATGATTTGTTATATTTCATAAAACGAAGAGATTTGTTTTAGAAAATTATGATGACTTATAGATAACAATCTATAAAAGTTGAATTTTTTCTTTAAACGTAAGAATTTTATATATTGAAAAATTATGATGATTTGATGAAGAATGATCCACCAAAATTGAGAGATTTGGTAAAACAAAGAGAATTTCGTACTTTTTTGAAATTTTGTAAATGTTACAAGAGAAATAACAGAAAGAAAGGCCTTTTGAGAAACAAGCTCCATTTAAAATCGTTAATAAAGAAGAAACTAAGCTGTTTATCTAGTAGCATTAGCGTGAAGAAAATGTGTTCTGAAACAATCAAAATCATAATGAAGGCAAAAGCATGATCATGCCCCTAGATCTTTCTCTTTCTTCTTATCTTCATATCTGGCGACTATTTTGTACTTTCCACTTTCCTTGTTCTGACACAAACATAAGTTCTCATCAAAACTGAGCACTACACAGAAGAAAACTTACTAGAAGAAAAAGTATGCTACAAAGTACAAATCTTACCCTTTCCCACAGTTTGGTATGCTCGCTACAGAAACCAACAACGATACCACCACTCTTCTTACCTTCACGATACTCAATGCAAAGATCTTCCCTCAACCCACAAGTAACATGAAAAGCTAACTGACATTTCATCTCTGAACACTCGATTACACACCCGCGTCTAATCTTGCAAAAATAACACTTATCTTTCCATCTTTTACTCGGTATCTCACTGCAAAAAATCCCTTCCCTTCCTTCAGGATCCTCAAAGTAAACTTCAGGTACGAACAATGAGCAAGTGATGTGAGCCCATTGACCATCCTTGGTGGGTTTCATTGCTCCACCTTTGGTTGTACACAAGCAGCAAGAGAAGGGTTTGTCTTGATTCTTCGATGCAATGCACTGTCTGCAGAACCAATCTCCTTCTGGAATAGCTTTAACAAGAGGATTCCCATAACAAGAAGCATGAACCATTAAGTCACAACCATCACAGAACACGATTGGATTCGATGGATCACCATCTGTGTTTTGACATACAGCACACACAATGCCATCTTCGTCTTCTCCTCCTTTCTCTACTTCTCTATCTTCAAGTTTTGCATCAGAGAGATCCAAAACTTTTTCTTTCCACAGAGGATCAATATTCTCTTTATCATCATCTTCTACTTCTAGACTCGATTCAACCACTACATTCCGATTTTTCTCAATCGCCTTCTCCTCAACGGAAGGCTTATACTCAATATTAAGATCAAAAGGCGAAAGGGGATTACCAGAGAGCAAATCGGGATCAATCGCCCATATCCTTTTCTTTGACGGAAGACAACAGTAGGTAGGATTAGAGTTCTCACCATCATCTTCGTCCTCATAATCAACTCGATTCTGCTTCCTCTTTTTAGCCGGTAACTGCAACGCCTTCACCTCCAATTGACTCGGTAGTTGATGCGCACGTTCGAGATCTCGCTGCATCAATCTCAATCTCTTAAGAGGAGGCAAACCCTGAGATTTAGCATCCATTGCTTCTGCTTCAGATCTCTGCGTTTTCTAAAGAATTGTTTGTTTATGTGAACACTCACAGATCTCAGATAAATTTAAGGGAAAACGAAAATGGAATTTGCCGCGTGAAGTTTTCTTGCAAATTGTTTTAACTGACCAGAGAGTGGGAAAAAATACCCGCGAAATTTTTAAAAATTTATTCTCGTTGGAAATTTCATTAATTTATTCTTTTTTATTTATTGAACAATCAAATTCGGAATTTACCCGCCATGCCTTGGCCCATTTCAGATATTAATGGGCTTATTTTAAGAACAATATGGGCTTTACCCTTTTTCCTAAATAACACTTTTAATATGTTGGGCTGCTCACAGTCATTATCATATACCAAAAATCAGAGGAAAGTTACAGAAAGGAGACTGATTTGCTTTTAGTTTCATGTGTTGTTGTCGGAAAACTGGACGAATTTTGACATTTTCACCGATGTCCTTGTCCTTGTGCTTGTGGTTGCTGCTGCTGCTGCTGCTGCTGTTGTTGCATATCGTAGCCACCACCAGCCCACGCAGCGGGAGGTCCATAAGGAGGAGGATAATAGCCTGCAACGCCTGGCTGTGCCTGAACCAGCATAAAACATTGTCATCATATGAGTATGTTACCTTGGATAAGTATGCACCTCAAACTATGAACAGGAGAGATATGTGAAGATACTTCTTGTTCAGTTAGATATTCATTCTGTCACAGATTTAATCGACCACAGCAATGACTCGAGATTTGTCTAATAAGTCGATTGAACCAGTTCTCTTTACACCAGACTGACTTGTTCGAATCCAAGATTAAAATTTTCAAACTAAGTGTGGAACTATCTGGGCATAAATATGGTGAATTCAGACATACTATCTTGCTATAGCACGCACAATGCTCTTTCATGGTAGGAACTAAAAAGAGTTTTCTAGAGGAAGGGAGAAAAGTTATTAATTTATAACTTACTGGATTCATGCCATAGTTTGGTTGATAAGGATTCACAGGATACCCAGCCTCAGGATTTGCGTAGCCACCACCATAAACAACTCCACCTGATAAAAAAAACATGTTTTTATTAACATTGGTATATTCATTCAACTGTAGATCGTACATTCCTAGTAAATACTTTTCCTTTCAACAAAAAACATGTTTTTATTAACATTGGTATATGCATTCAACTGTAGATGCATTCAACTGTAGATGCATTCAACATTTGGTAGATGCATTCAACTGTAGATGCATTCAACTGTAGATGCATTCAACATTTGGTAGATGCATTCAACTGTAGATGCATTTAACATTGGTATATGCATTCAACTGTAGATTGTACATTCCTAGTAAATACTTTTCCTTTCAAATTGTGCATGATATAGACATTTTGATGGTTGATTTTAAGGACTTATAATGATCCATGCGTATCATACCAGGATTCGCAACAGGACCACTTGCATGAGCTCTCTTTTCTGAGTTAGCAATCTCTGCTTGAAGCTTCTCCAGTTCACGAGCCATTGCAACTAGTTTCTGCTCCATAATTTTACCATGCTCGTAATTTTCCGCATACCCTTTCTTCTCAAAATCGATAGCCGCTCTACAAACAGAAATCACAGCTTAGAACACACATTTACATCAAGATGGACAAAGGTAAATCTTCAAAGAGAGAGTGGTCAGACTTTGCACGATGCAGCTCTTGCTTTGTGTTGTCAATTTCTGCAGTTAATGTCGGTATCTGCTGCAAATCTGCTGTAACTCTAGCTAAATCTTGAGTCATCACATGAACCTGGCTCGCAAGTTCTTCCCTACCCAAAGTAAACTCTTTGATATCTGCACGGATTTTTTGAACCTCAGCACGCATACCGTCGACTTGGCGTAGTTCCATTTCGGATCGCATTGATTTATCATACATCTCCCTCATCATAATATCTTCCTCAGCCCTCAAGGAATCAATGTAATGAATCATTCTTTGCAATTCGTGCTGAGCAACTTCCAGTTCCTGCTTAAGCGCGACATGAGTTGCAGCCAGCCTCTGGTTATCAGCAAGTAAGCCCTGGACATCTTGATTTTGAGCAGCAAGACGATCCTCGATGATTGAAAGATGTGGAGGAAGACCTCTTGGATCCACTCTGAATTGGGTTTCTCTACTATCATCAATCATAGATGGATGAGGAGGTAGTGGTCCTCCCAAGCCTCGAACAAAATTCGGTTGGTAAACTGGAGCTTGCAAGCCACTGTGAGATCCACCTTTCATCGAAGGGAGAGGAGGAGGTCCACGATTTCTTCCAGACATTTCTTAACGTCTAACCCTCTGATCTCAGAATTGTTACTCTCGTGGGAGAAGCGCTAATCGAAAGAAAATAGATCAGATCTCCAAAAACTGAGAAAATCCTTATGCCCACACAAAGAGGAGTCTCAACACTAAGCAGAAGCGCACAATTATAGTCTTAATTCCTGGGAAGCTTATCTTTGTTCTTGAAGAAATATACACACAGTGTTCGTTTATAGCGAAAGCAACAAATTTGAAAAAGGTCTACAAACTCAAAAAATCATCCACTGACCTTCGACGAAAACTAGAAGCCTTAGGCACCGAAGAAGAAAATTAGGTTTCCTGTAATAACCCCTTCTTCATCAAATTGAGGATTGATCAACTCGGAACTCAGAACTCTTCGAAGATTGTTCGCCAAACTGTGGAAAATCTGATTGCACAAACAGAAATAAGAAAAAACTCCAAACCCCCAATTGATAGAGCAGCGATAGCTAATTACTCCTTTTAATATTTTTATTTACAGTATTTATCTGTAATGTTACAATAATTTCATTATACACGCACTAAATTCGGAATCTTTCAATTTACTACTTTATCTTTAATTCGTTTAACAACAGGTCCACCAAAAAAGAATATGACGATGACTAATAACTATAAGAGTATATGCATCAAAGATTCTTAATAATATTTAAATATTAGAAGATGATTCACATATGGTGCGAGTTTGAATTTAACTCTATTATATATATATATTAATTTTTTATTTTAGTTTGGTTTGAATTTTGTAAGAGATATTT
>OVAU01002476.1:0-12482 GCA_900406315.1 Biscutella laevigata subsp. laevigata
TTCCTCAATCTTGCTCCTCCTTGCTTGATCAAATCGTAATATGGTATCAGAGCTTCCGCAGCTTTCGACTTGATCATCCATGGAGAATAAGCGATTTTTCTTCTTTCATCATCGCGAATTTTGTGAGTTGATCTCCGATTTCTTCTGTTCCGTTTTGCGATTCTTCTTCTGATTCAGGCTTTGATTGCTTGGATCACTATCCGTTTTTGTTAAATCTTTGTCACGGATTTCCGTTTCCTGCAATTTCTTTTGCTTTCTTCCGATCTTTTGTTGCTCTTGTTTGGCTTTGATGGCTGCGAGCACAGAAAATGAAACTGGTTCTCGATCGAACTCGGATTCTTATGATAATCCATACTACTTGCACAATGGCGATCACGCTAGCTTGGTTCTCGTCTCTGATCGCCTGACAACACCATCTGACTTTCATTCCTGGAAACGATCAATGAGAATGACACTTAATGTGCGAAACAAATTAGGCTTCGTTGACGGTACGATTCCCAAGCCTTCAGCAGATCACAGAGACTATGGTGCTTGGTCCAGATGCAATGACATCGTCGCAACTTGGATCATGAACTCAGTCTCCAAGAAGATTGGTCAAAGCTTGCTCTTCATCTCTACTGCCGAAGGAATTTGGCAGAATCTCCTCTCAAGATTTAAGCAAGATGACGCTCCCCGTGTGTATGACATTGAACAACGTCTCAGTAAGCTTGAGCAAGGATCTCTTGATGTCTCCACCTACTACACTGAACTGGTAACCCTCTGGGAAGAACATAAAAACTATGTTGAGTTACCTGTTTGTACTTGTGGCAAGTGTGAATGTAGTGCAGCTGTGTTATGGGAAAAATTACAAAAACGAAGTCGAGTTACTAAGTTCTTGATGGGGCTCAGTGAAGCTTTTGAACAGACCAGACGTCATATCCTCATGCTTAAACCAATGCCTACAATAGAGGAAGCCTTTAACATTGTAACACAAGATGAAAGGCAAAAGATGATCAAACCAACTTCTGGAATTGACAACGTAGCGTTTCAAGTCTCAGACAAGTCTTTCGCCGATCCTCAGCAACAGTCAGAAGGTTGCATTGCAGCTTATAATGTGAACAAGATGCTGCCAAAACCTATTTGCTCTCATTGCGGTAAAATGGGACACACTGTCCAAAAGTGCTTCAAAGTGCATGGATATCCACCTAGTTACAAGTTCAAAAATCAACAAAGGAATCAATACAACTCTGCTCAGCCTCAGGCCTTTTATCCGAACAATCAAATACCTCATCAGGTTGTTCAAACTCAACAAAGCTATCAAAAGGCGAATGCAGTTGCTAATGTTTGTGCTCAGAGTTCGATCTCATCCTCTCCGTATCCATCTGCGATGCAAAACCATGGTGTTTCCCAGTCATCAAACAATACTCTGACTCCTCAGCAGATTCATGCCTTGGTTTCCCAGTATAATCAACAAAACATAACCTCGACTGGCCAGTTTAACAGACATGTTATTCCAGCTTCAACTTCTACAATAACGGATCATGGTATCATGGCAACACAGTCTTGCTAATGATGCTTGGATCATTGATAGTGGTGCGTCTAGCCATGTTTGTTCTAATCTGGCTATGTTTAGAAATGTCTTACCAGTCTCAGGGGTCACAGTGTCTTTACCAAATGGAACCAGAGTCTCTATCACTCATGCAGGAAGCATTTACATAACACCAGGGCTTGTTCTGCACAATGTCTTATATGTCCCAGACTTTTGCTTTAACTTAATAAGCGTAAGTGGTTTGGTTAGAGATATGAATTGTGCTGCTCACTTTTATGCTTCTGGTTGTTTATTGCAGGATCTTTCTCGGGGCTCGATGATTGGGAGGGGTAGACTTTTTCAAAACCTCTACATACTTGACAGAGAGACCCCTTCATCTTCATCTGACTCCGAAGGATCTTTCTGTGGTTCTGTTCTGGTTGACAATAAGCTGTGGCATGATCGGTTAGGCCACCCATCTATGGCAAAGTTACAGAAAATGGCTCCTCTTTTACCTGGTTTTAAAACTAGTTCTCATTTTTTGGATTCTCATTGTGATATTTGCCCTTTGGCTAAACAAAAGCGTTTACCTTTTGAATCTCAGAACAATTTGTCTTCGAATCCTTTTGATTTACTGCATCTAGATGTATGGGGACCCTTTCAAGTTCCATCTATTGAAGGTTTTAAGTACTTTCTCACTATTGTTGATGATTGTACACACATAACTTGGGTTTACATGTTAAAATCTAAGAGTGATGTTACCTCTGTCTTTCCTACCTTTGTTCAGTATATTTTGACTCAGTATGACTCTAAGATCAAAGCTATTAGGACTGACAATGCCCCTGAACTTGCTTTCTCGGATTTGGTTAAGCGTCTAGGCATGTTTCACTATTTTAGTTGTGCTTACACTCCTCAACAGAACTCTGTCGTTGAGCGTAAGCATCAACACCTTCTAAATGTTGCCAGGTCTCTCTTATTCCAATCAAAGCTGCCTCTTCCTTACTGGTCTGACTGCATTCTTGCGTCTGTTTTTCTGATTAACCGATTACCTTCTCCTCTTCTTGAGAATCGTTCACCGTTTGAGAAGATGACAGGTAAGGTTCCTCAGTACTCTTCTATTCGTGCTTTCGGGTGTTTATGTTACGTTTCTACTTACACAAAGGACCGTAACAAATTCTCTCTGAGAGCCAAACCTTATGTTTTTATAGGCTACCCATCAGGATATAAAGGTTATAAAGTCTTGGATTTGGAGTCTCACTCAACAATGATATCTCGGAATATTGTCTTTCATGAAGATATATTTCCTTTTCAAAGCCTTACTCCTGACCCTAACTCCTTTGATGATTTGTTCTCCAATACTATATTACCTTTATCTACTCCTATTCATGTTTCTGACTCTAATGCTTTGCAAAGAATCACTGATCTGGACATGTTAGCACAGCCTTATGTTCCCGTGATACCAGCGGAGCCTTCTACTACTAATGACAATGATCAGCCTCTTGATGTACCCGTGGTACCAACAACAGCTTCTTCTGCTTCAAATCTTCCAGCTAATAGCTCCTCAGATACTGTCATCGAAACTCCTGTCGATGAACAGAACTCAACTGCTGTCACAACTGACAACCTTCCTCAGAGTGATAGACCGAAGCGACATTCAAAAGCTCCTAAATATCTATCTGATTATCATTGTGCTTTTGTTCCTTTTACTTCTTTCCCTGAACCTACTCATACTACTCCATATCCTCTTTCAACTGTTTATCTTATGATAAACTAACTCCATTATTTCAATCTTATGTCTTTGCTTATAGTTTAGAAACAGAACCTTGCACTTTCAAGGAAGCCATGAAGTCTGATAAGTGGAGACTTGCTTCAACAGACGAATTGCAGGCTTTAGAGAGAAATGACACATGGGAGATACAGAGTCTTCCTGATGGTAAACACACTATTGGTTCAAAATGGGTCTATACTATTAAGTATAATGCAGATGGGACAGTGGAGCGCTACAAAGCACGCTTGGTTGCAAAGGGGTTCACACAACAAGAGGGTATCGATTACATAGATACATTCTCACCAGTGGCAAAGCTAACCACTGTCAAACTACTTCTTAGTCTTGCTGCTATAAAGGGCTGGTCTTTAACACAATTAGATATTGCTAATGCGTTTCTTAATGCGGACTTAGATGAGGAGATATATATGGCATTACCTCAAGGATATACTCCACCTCCGGGAGTTGTTCTTCCTCCGAATCCAGTATGCAAGCTAAAGAAAAGTCTTTATGGCTTGAAACAAGCCTCAAGACAATGGTATCATCGACTGTCATCTGTTTTGCTTAAGGATGGTTACAGGCAATGTGCATCTGATAACACCCTCTTTTCAAAGAAAACTTCTTCCTCTTTTACAGCTGTGTTACTTTATGTTGATGATATTCTAATTGCTTCGGATTCTGATCTTGAAGTTTCTCATCTAAAAAGTCTTCTTAGTAATGAATTTCAGGTTAAAGATCTTGGTCCAGTAAGGTTCTTCCTTGGACTCGAAGTGGCTCGCTCTTCCTCAGGGATATCAGTCTCTCAACGCAAATATGCTCTTTCTCTTCTTGCTAATGCAGGTCTCCTTGGGTGTAAGCCGGCTTCTGTGCCTATGGATCCTACTGTTCATCTTTCAAAGGATCAAGGGACGCTGCTAGAAGAACCACTCGTCTACAGGGCTTTAGTTGGTCAACTCCTTTATTTAACAGTGACACGGCCTGACATAACATATGCAGTCCACAACTTAAGCCAGTTCTTATCAGCTCCCACTGATGTGCATTTAGCCGCAGCACACAGAGTCTTAAGATATTTAAAGTCCAATCCAGGGCAGGGTTTGTTTTATTCGTCTACTACTGATATTTGCCTTAATGGCTTTGCTGATGCAGATTATGCAGCTTGTAAAGATACCAGACGCTCTGTATCTGGTCAATGTGTGTTTTTGGGTGACTCTTTGCTGTCTTGGAAATCGAAGAAACAGCAACAAGTGAGCCGGAGCAGCACGGAGGCTGAGTATAGGAGTCTTTCTCAGGCGTCGTGTGAGATGGTCTGGCTGCAGCAACTCCTCACGTTCCTGCAAATACAAGTCTCATGTCCAGCCAAACTCTTCTGTGACTCGAAATCAGCTATTCATTTGGCTACAAATCCTGTCTTCCACGAAAGAACCAAACATGTGGAAGTGGACTGCCATACAATTAGAGAGCATTTGAAGTCTGGTTTTCTTAAAACGATCCATGTCTCTACCACAAATCAGATTGCAGATGCTTTTACCAAGCCACTTCGGCCGGGTCCTTTTCACCATCTTCTTCATAAGATGTCATTATCAAGTCTTTATCAGGTTCCTCAAGAAGAAAGCAATGAGATAAAGACTTGAGGGGGGAGTATTAGAGGTTAAACCGGATGGTTTAATGTTTCTTAATTTCATTGGTTCAATCTGTTATTCCCGGTTTAATTAAGACGTTAAGTTAGTTAGTTTTGAGCTCAGTATATATTGGAACTCATCTCTGTATTTTGCTTTATCGGATTAATTCACAATTCAATACATCTTCTTCTTCCTCAATCTTGCTCCTCCTTGCTTGATCAAATCGTAATAACAATCCCACCAACACCACCGGATGGTTGGGGTGAACTGCAAGGACCTGATTTGCAACCGGTTCCACAGAAGGCATCACCGGTACCACAAAAACCGAATTGACTACAACATAGGCTTGGGGCACAACCACAGTTCTGTGACTTGACGATTTCAGAGTAGAAACACAAGAGACAGAGGAGAAGGACGAGGGAAGAATTTGTAAGAGTCATGTTTTGGTTATTAATTTGTTGTGGATGATAAGTAAAAAGTTGTTTAAGTAATATATATAGGATTAGATGTTGGGTAGTTTGGTCATTTGCTTTTTGGATGTGTCGAAATAAATGGCTCTTTCTTCGTACTGATCTAATTGACAAGGATTTTGAATATTACTAGGGTTTGTCTACGCGCGCATTACTACACAAAATTATTATTATTATTTTGTGTAATAAAATGTAATTAAATATTTATATTATATGGTTAAATTAAATATCTATTATTAAGAAAAGGATTTAAATTGTAAATATGATCACAAAACAAACAATATTGTTTTATTTAAATTTGTACTTTTTATATTTATATTGATATCACATATTTATAAAAACTATATTTTCACTCTTTTATATTTATATTGATATCATATATTTATAAAAAAATACTAACCTGATTTGATAAAGATAAAATAACTTTTTAGGAATATTTTCACATTTTTTTTTTATCAATTACATATAATCGGTTCAACTAATTTAAAAATACCAACAAAAAATTCTATAAATTAAATTATCAGCTAGACCAAATTTGAGAATGGAAACTTAAAAAAAATATTTGTAATTATATGTTTGAAAAATTCTAATTTATATAAAGGTTTGAGGAATTCAAATTTTTTTACACATTTAGGACTGGGCAAAATTACCTAAGAGAATGGTATTTTACCAAACCGAACAGAAAAAATCAAACCAAATCCGAGTTGTATTTGATAAAACTCCGAATGAATATAAAGTTTTATTTTATGAATTTTCCGAACCTTACCGAAGATAGTTCTATAAACTAAATTATGTAACTAGAATTAGTTAAAAATTATATTGTTAATAAAGTCTATAGCGTGATATGTTTAAATATATTAAAGATGTATAGTACTGATTAAAATTAATTACTTATTTATATATTTACTCTATTTTTTTTATAAAATCCAACCGAACTCGAAATCAAAATTAACTAAACCAATAGGAAAATTTAATTTCTATTGGACATAATTTTTAAAAGCTAAAAAAACTAAAACTAAATAATCAAACAAAATAAATAAATGCAAATCCATATCCATATCAGTACTCAAAAAATATATGAGTGGTTTTTGATTAATTATATAAAGTAAAAAATGTGTTGATTATTTGTATATAAAGGGTTTTCAATTATTTGTTATTTTTCAAAATTGATATAGATATGTTATATAACATTTACAATAACATATATATATCTCATGCAATATTTATAACATTATATAAATATCTAATATAATATTTATAACAATATATAAATATCTAATATAATATTTATAATAAAATATAAATATCTAATATATATAATGATATATTTAATGTGCCATCATATCATAAAGAATAAAAATACTTACGTGGTTAGCTTATCAAGTTCACATTGTTCTTTCCCAAAGACAATGTAGACTTGGTCTAAGAACTCAAATTCTTTTTCAAACAAGAGAATTACATTATCTACATCACTTGGTAGATCCCCCGCATCTCCATTTCTTTTCAAGTTGACAAAAAAATCTCACTTCTTTATTTTCTTGTGATTACACTCTCTTATTTAATATCCAACATGATGGAACATAAAGATAATAAACCACTTTTAATGGTTTACTTTTCTTTCCGACCATTTCCAAAGTATTAGTTTTGATTACTTTGTCTTGTTCTTATGGTTAGTATTTGCTACAAGTATCATACGTATGTATGTAGCAAATAGCCGTATCACGTAGGTCGATATAAACAAATATAACTATGCTTTTTAAAATTCGAAAACTCAATTTCAACTCTTCTTAAAATTAAAAGGATACTTAATTTGTCTATAGCCATATATTTATTATATGTATTCTTTTCAATTAGTGTAATATATGTTCCTTTAGCATCTATCAAGATGAAGTTTTTTCTTTCTAGTTTATAATGAGTTTTATTTATAGAAGATATGTTTGAACTCAATGAATTCTGATACCGATGATATAAAAACTTGGTATTGGGTATTAGAATCTGAACTTTTTTCTCTAACATTTTACCTTTATGGAATCAAACGAAATCGGTGAGAAAATATTAACTTATAATCTTATACTGTTGATGATTACTTCTATCGTATAAGTACGGTAACATACCCGAATCGGGCCTTAGGCTGAAAACATCAGTTTTGGCCGAAGAATTCAGGTTCTGGCCGAGCATGAAAGGTTTTGGTCGAGGAATATTGGTTTTTGGCCGAGCATATCATTTGTTATCGAGCATAATCAATTTTCGTCGAGCAAAATCAGTTTTCGTCGAGCAGAATCAGTTTGGCCCAACCAAATCAATTTTGATAGAGCAAAAATCAGACTTGGATCGATCAAGACGGATCTTGGCCGAGCCAAACATGAATAGATCGAACACTTGGTGGGAAATCAAGGAAAAAATACCTAAGTCATTTTACTTAGTGACTACTCAGGCATAGATAATGTCTCATGGTGCCATATTAGAAAATGTCACTAAACCTTTATAGGGGGGTGAGTACTCTTGGGTGTACTAAAGGTTCGATGGCTCGTCTTTGGATAGATCATAGGCGAGTTTTACCCAATCCAAACATGGATAAACCATGTGATGTCGAACTGATCTAGGATCAAAGAACGAGAAAGATCTAGATCAAAGTAGGAAGTTCTTGGATCAAATTATCATAGATTGTTTCGGTTAGGATGATCGAGACATTGCGATGGAATGAGTGAAACAATGCCGAAGATCCATTCGATTGGTCTAAGATCATTCATGAATCCGAAAACTAAGTGAATCGAGTTAAGGGGAGCTGGATGATCAAAGTGATTGAGCTGGAGCAGTTTCAGGAAGCTCGGATGAGCTGAAGCGGAAGTGGAATAAGTTGGATCAGTCAAGCTTCTAGCTCAATCAGCGAGTTAATTACTAGCTTAGTCAGCTAGATCAGTTAAGACTCGAGTTCAATCAGCTGGGGATGGCCAGAAACTTATTCTCACTGAAACGAAAGAATAAAGACATCGAAAGAAAGATCAGAGACTGAAGGAGAACGATCGGCCAAGTTCGACTGAATCGATCAAGAAGGATCAAGGCATACTCGACTTCATCAAACGGGCATTCCAAAACTCCAATCTGTTTGACAAGGTGAGTGTGTGACTGTTGCTAGGCTTGGATTCGGGCTATCTAGACCGAATTCTTGCTTGATTCCTTCTTCTTGATTGATTGCATTGTTCGATTGCTTGTCATCTTCATCTTTCATTTTGTGCATCATGACTTGGCCAAGTTGGATAATCATGGCCTAGTGGTGGTTATCATACCAATCTAAGTGATGGAATCGAGGGAAACTCGATTGAAACTTGATTGGATCGTGATGAATCAACCAAGGCATGCATTGTTTGGCTTGAGCCAAGGATTGCATCGGTTAAGCCGATGGACTCATTACTAGGAAAAAGGGGAAAGATCGATAGATCTCTAAAACTAAGTAATAGGGGCGACCACATTCTCTAAATATTATCAATACTTATGCCTCATTGTGATTTCAGGAAAGGAGGGTGATCATGGGAAGAACAAGGCTTAAATGCGCGAGACTGAAGACTAGGAAGGATAGATGGTAGAATGGATCGGATAACTAAGATCATTAGACTTATAATAACTTATAGCGAACTTCGGCAAGTTGTAATGAATGTTTTGTTTTATAAATAAAACACTTATTTCCTTAAAATCTTCAAGTTACTTATTGTCTAATCTATTGAATCTCAGAATTTTACTAAAGATCGAACCTATCATGACTTTTTACATTGTAATTGTCTTAGTGCTTGGATGGAAGGACCTCAACGAATTTAAAGTCCGAGATAAGATGTTTCAAGTACTATGAAGAGAAGTCGAATATATCAGTATAAATGTTTGATACCATGTGATGTGAGCCGTTGCGTCCAACTACTATATGCATATATTTTGTTTTTATCTCAGTTTTAGTTTCATTTCTTTCTAAACATCTTTAAGAACTTTTGTCATCCATAATCATAGGCGTGTATGGATACAAATCTGTGTCAAAAAATCATTTGTAGTAATCAATTTAGGAATTTCAAGCAGACAAATAAGAATAATATTTGTTATAGAAATCTATTAGAAATTCGAGCAGACAAATAAGACATTGGTTATGAGATGATACATTACCATTGAGGTTGAAAACTTGTGTATACCATTAATCAAAATCGGTTCAAGACCAGTACTTGGATCCATTAACGAAAGGTGGACGCATGACTATTAGAACATAAACAGGGATAAACTGTAAAACAAATCCTAAACCGACTAACAAAACCAAGAATTGTTCAAATGATGCCATGAGAGATCAAAGGAAAATGCTACTGACGGAACTATCATCATGGACACGCCAAATGGTCTCACCCAGAAGATTAGCCACCGATAGAATTGTTAACTGCGGGAAGTAATTCTTCTCAGCTACTGGTAATGTGTTTGTCACTATCACTTCTTGAAGTAAACCCCCTGATAATCGCTCTATCGCAGGCGGGCTTCCATTGATTCATCAGAAACAACAAAATAGCTTCAGAAAGTAACAATTTTGGGACTGTTCACGAAGAAGATATTGGTTGATTGGTTACCTGAAAACAGCATGTGTGCAGCATGCATAGACCTCCCGAGCACCCTCCTTGTGTAACAAAGCTGCTCCTTTTACAATGGTTCCTGAGATAAAACAGCACACGATTGGTTCTATGAGGATGGAGTAGAGAGAAGGGAAGCTTTGTTTTTCGGTAACATGTTTCTTGAAAGGGTAAGATTTAGCCAACTACACAATGTTTTACTAACCAGCTGTATCAATCATGTCATCCACCATTACTGCAACCTTCCCTCTTACATCACCAATTAGGTTCATGACCTGAAAGGAAAGTATGACGCCTGTGAACCTGAGCACACTTGAGAAAAAGGAGCTGTTTAGCAAGCAGTAAATTACCTCAGCAACATTATGTCCATGACGCCTTTTATCAACAATGGCAAGTGGCGCATCTGATAATTTCTTTGCAAAAGCACGTGCCCTGGCTACTCCACCAACATCAGGTGAAACCACAACCAAATCCTCTGAGGAAATTGACTTGCTGGCAAGATAATCAAGTATCACCGGCTGAACAACAACGTAGAATGGTTAAAAGGTACTATAAAATACAGTGATTCTAAGAGGAGAGTCCGAGCTATTAACAATGTGGTTTAGAAGTTTACCTGGCAGTACACATGGTCGACTGGAATGTCAAAATAACCAATGGACTGTCCTGAATGAAGATCACATGCAAGAACTCGATCAGCACCAGCTTCAGTAATAAGATTTGCAACCAATTTGGCAGCAATGGATTCACGCCCTTGTGTCTGAAAACAAGAAGAAGATAGATACATAAGATGAATTTTTATCTAACCAGAGACTACCGAATAGCTTCAAGATATCAAGAACCCTCCAAATCTGGTCAAAGTAGTTAATCAAGTCACCTTCCTGTCAGCTCTTGCATAACCAAAATATGGAATCACAGCTGTTACTTTCTTAGCAGATGCTCTTCGGCAAGCATCTATCATAATCAAAAGCTCCATGAGATTTTCATTTGTGGGAGTACAAGTAGGCTGCACCAAATAGACATCACATCCCCTAACACTCTCTTGTAGTTGAACGTAGATCTCTCCATCAGCAAATCTCTTAATGTTAATCTTGCCAAGGTCCAATCCCATATACCAAGCAATTTCCTGAGATAGTGCTGGATTTGCAGTACCAGAGAACAACTTCAGCCTTGAACTACTTCTATTCACTGATTTCTCCATCCGGGCAGATTCCAAGAAATTTGGAAGTGTCCTTTCATTAATAATTGGTATACTGGGATTCCCGTTTCCCACATTCAATGACTCCGGCAGATCGCATTTCTAGAACAACAATAAAAGACAGTTAGGAATCTTTGAGCACCAACCAAAAATCTCTCTTCTCCCCAGAAAGAAGAAGTTAACCGTAGATTCATAGATAGTAGTGACTAGTAAGCTATATTGATCACACAAATACATCTACTTATCTAAATGACATTGACAAAAAAGCATAAACAAACAAATTCTGACGAAAGAGACAACCTTTATAGCTCATGCAACAGTTAAAACCTCAGAAATTGGCTCCACTAAATCTAGGAATTCCAAGTCTAGAAATTTAACAGAGAGAATAAAATGCAGAAACAAAAGAAATATTATTCCATCTAAAACACTGCAATGCTATGAGAAAGAAAAAGGCACATTCACGCGGACGAATAGCGAAATCTGCTTACAACGCAAGCGAAAACAGAGTGTCGGGAGCGAGACTGAGAGGTCCTGAAGGAGAGAGAAGAGTAAGAGAAGAAAGTCGAAGACGAAGAAGCCAGATACGTCGGCGATTTTGCGACGGAAGGAAACGACAGAGCCAGAGACGCCATTATATATCAGGTATACTTGACTAAACCAACTATAGAGCTCTCAAGGGATATTAAACTTTCCCACAAGGAATTTGAGGATTGAGTAGATTAGTTTGAGAAGGAAGAAAAGAAAGTAAAAGCTTTATGGTTCTCTTCTTCTTCTTCTTCTTCTTCTTCTTCTTCCTCCTCCTCCAGAGTTTGTGAGACTCTCGCTCGAATTGGGATTTTATTACCTTTTTATTTTTCGTTTAACCAAAAATAAATAGGAAATGGTTTGGTTGGTGTGGAAAAGTCGTCAGTAAACGATGTCGTTTGACAGATGTAAGTGGTCTTCGGACTTTGAGGTGTTATTGGATTAAGACTTTGCTGCGTATTTGAATATATAATTAGTTAATTTTTAATGATATATAAATAAATTAACGAATTGAAAAATTGTAATCGTATTGAGATAAATAGTAAAGATTTTTAAAATTGCATCTGAAAAAATATAGGAACAAAAAAATTGTTGAATTAAAATTTGACTAATTATTGATACCAAAAATCTGAGGAAATATAGGAACAAACAAATTTGACGATTTATTTGAAAATATATTTTGTATATCTAAGAAAATATAAAAACTAAATTTTGGCAATCCATTAAAATTCTGCATGAAACTGTTGTATTTGAGTTAGTCTTATTTTGTCTATAATCTATTCTATTAAAACAGGGTTTATCTACTTAAA
>OVAU01002477.1:0-12481 GCA_900406315.1 Biscutella laevigata subsp. laevigata
AACAAAGGAAATTGCAAGAAATAAGAGAAATCTAAAATTAGCAAGTTCTTCTAAACAAAGTAGGGTTCTTACTATTTATAGCAAGTCCTCGCGACGGAACAGTCTCAGGTCAGCCAACCGGGACACTTTGGTTGTCTGANTAGGGTTAAACTACTCACTAAGCATGAAATCAACACAAATCACAAGTGCATAAGACATGATTAAGAGTAATGAGATAGATCAGAGAGTTGAACTACAAAGATTCTTACGAAGAAACAAAGGAAATTGCAAGAAATAAGAGAAATCTAAAATTAGCAAGTTCTTCTAAACAAAGTAGGGTTCTTACTATTTATAGCAAGTCCTCGCGACGGAACAGTCTCAGGTCAGCCAACCGGGACACTTTGGTTGTCTGATCCGGGACACTTTGGATTTTGCGTTGTAGGAGCGATGATCCCGGGTTAGCAACCCGGGACGTGTGGCCCGAGACTAAATGGGTTTTTCCTTGCGTAAGAATGATCCCGGGTGAGGCGAGTCGGGACGCTGGTCCGAGACTCTTTGGAAAATAGGCTTGATTCTTTAAGTGTTCCTCCTTTCGACATAGATTCCATCTTCGACCGCTTCATACCTGATTCATGCAAATGTTATGCAAAATGACCTAGAAAGACTCTAAATGCATGCAAAACCCGAATGAAAACTATAGAAAACTAATGCTAAAAGGGGTAAAAAATACGATATATCAATGGGCATATATAATCGACCACAAGTTGATAACCATATATTAGTTCATTTAAATTTTGTTTAAGACAGTACGTGATTACCAAATTTAGTAGGTTGGTTTTGACTTGTATTAGCACAATTTGGTGACCACATATCAGTGAAATTAAATTGTAAATTGGTCGCGAATAAGAGATTTGACCACATATCAGTGAATCTAAATTTAAACATTAAAATTAGTCGGTGTGTATGAATCATGAAACTTTAGATATTTAGATGTGCAAAACGAGAATTAAGAGAATTTTAAACTAAACCCAAAAACAATTTATTTATCTTAAACTAGAGAAACAAAATCTGCAATGGTGGCTTAAATAAGTTATTGACCAACTACTCTAATAGATAATGTTAAGAAACAAAACCAGAGTATCAGATAAAGCAAAAAAAAGTAAGAAGCTAAGTTACATTTGACTCCATGAAATCAGTCATTTCTTCATCATTCACCCTCACGTTTTTCTCTGTTTTGGCCACTAAAACTAAAAAGATGGTTCTTAAACTCTGCAGAAGAACATTTAGTCCATTAGTTTCCTATATTTCATGATTACATAATTAATGATCTCTCAATATTTTCCAAAAGGCTTGATGAATTCAGCTGCAAAAAAAAAAAAAATCAGAGTTAAAATGTCTTAAACTTTACACAATAAACAAGAGAGTTAACCTCCGTACACAATCAACATGAATTCAAATATATACACATGAGGATAAATATTGAGGATAGACACTACAAAGTTTAGAATGAGTCGAAATATGCAAACATGAGGATAGCAAATGCAAGGTTATCGTGAATACAAATATGCGAACACAAAGTTGGAATAATTTCGATTAAAAATGAGAACTAGAATAGTTGATCGCTTAGGGGAAGCAGTTAGAATAGTTGATCGCATGGATATAATCCTGGAAGTACTTTTGAGAAGACGTGGTTATTGGCGTGATTGTGAGGCCCCACTTGAAGCAAAGGAAGAGTTCCTCATCCTGCAATGTAACCAGAGAAACAACTGAATTTAACACACCGAATTTATAAACACACTTAATTTGTAAACACACCGAATTTGCAAAAAACAGAGTTTATAATAAGTGACCACGAATTTAGAATAAGTAAACACAATGAAACAAATGACCACATAACATAGTTTTTAACACATCAGATTTATAAACAAGTGACCACATAAAAGAATTAAGAACAAGTAAACACAATAAAACAAGTGACCATAAAACTGAGATTTTAAAACACTGAATTTATAAACAAGTGACTTTATAAGAGAATTTAAAACGAGTAACACATTAACCACAACCAACAACGCAATGGATCAAAGAGAGTACAAAAAGAGATAACCACAAATACAATGTATTTCAAAATAGACGCTCATATAAAAATGATGTTTAAGACCATAAAACAGTGAATCCTAGATAGTAACCACAAATATAGTTTAATGAAAAAGAAAGTCTAACCTTATTTCCAAGATAACCCATCAATCCTCTACCTACACAAGATATTGTAATGCTTAGTAGAAGAAGAACTGTTTCATTCTTCAAGTGTGATTGATGCATCAAACATGGAAATGAAGTGATGATTTTTATCACAATTTCGAAATTGCTAAGGTAAAGGAGCAAACAACAACATAAGTTAGTGATAAAGACTTACAGGAGGAAACAGCAGCAAAAAAACTTCTCATGTCACCTTGAATGCATTAGACTGGATCAAAAACATCACAAAGAGAAGAGTAATGATGAACCTAAGATCAAAGAGGTAAATACAATAGACCTATTAATTTCAAAAATAGAATAGGAATACTTATAAAGTCATGAACTCTAGTGCTTGAGACTCTATCGTAAGAGCAACTTTCCCTTTGTAAAGCAAGAGACATCATACAAATTCTAAAGCAATAACACATATAGAACAAAATAGCATTCCTTTCTCTAATGTGACATATTGCAACTAAAGCTATCATAACTCCTTAGCAAGAAGAGACATTCGAGACTAATTAATTGAGCTATAACTCCAAGATATCCTTGATCTCCTTCTTCGATTGTTTTTTCAGAAAAAGAGACCTAAACATTTTAGGTAAATCGACATATAAAAATGTGCCTCTATGAAGAACCCAAAACCTGAAAAAGAAAATGAAACTGCTATTAACGAACCCTCCGATATGATCGTAGCTAACAAAAAACAAAGAATCACCATCAAAAGCGAAAATCCACAGAATCGGTTATTGTAGTCATCAAAATCAAAAGCTAATCGAATCAAACAAAAGTGATGAACTCCACAAACATTGCGAATTTGAGATAATCTTAACATGAGCATCAAAGAGCGATGGTTTTGAGGATGTGCAAACACTCCAACTGCACAAAACCCCTCCAAAATTAGAGTTTATAAGAGAATAATAAAGAAGAAGATGATGATGACTGAGACTTTATAATCAAATGGGTGAAATTGTCGGTTGTTTTAAATCCCTTTGATGCAGCTGTTCCGGCGAAGGTGACGGTTTGTGGCGGTGGAGGAAGGAGCGGAATATGAAATTTAGAATAAAATAAGGATTTTGTTTTTATTTTTTCGTTATGTTTCTTAGTTGAAGAAATCAGATAGTTAAAATGTTAGATTGAGGGGGTTTTTCGTAGTCTACCACAATGAAAGGGTCAAAATACACTACAACGCTAAAATAAGTAATATATTTCAAAATAGCGCTATTTGAGACGAAATGTTCAATCCTCGGAGAAAGAATCGCAAAAGGACCAAACTTGAGGATTAGAGTGAATAGAAAAGAGGAGTCTTTGTACCCTAAGTAGAGTTTGCAGAACAAAAGGCGAGGGTTTTAGGGTTTATAGCTTGTTTTTGTAATTAAAGAACTTTTCAAGGGTCTTTTCGGAAAGTTAACGTTTATATTCATCCCCAATACTTCATTCATTTTCCATCATCACCGACGCAGAAAAAGTTATTCCCTTTGGATTAGTGTGGCAGGTGAGTAGTTACTAGTTAGAGTTTATCAAAGAAGAATTCTTAAGGTTTCATTTTCTTACTTCGATTTTTAGGAAGTTTCTTGACCCAATTTGTGTGTTCAATAGAAGTTTTTTGGAACTGTTTAAGTAAGAGTTAGAGTTTCGCTTGTTTCATCGGGAAAGTAACGATTTTTTTCAGGAAACGGATGTGTGTTTAAAGGTTTTCGAGCTCGATATTGTGGGCTAATGTTTATGCTTTTTTCTTTCTACTCTTTGGCTTCAGTGAGAGTTTGCACAATGAAAGATAGAGAAAACGATGGAACTCTTGACAACAGAATCTTTGTGGGAGGATTGTCGTGGGATGTTACAGAGAAGCAGCTTGAAAATACTTTTGATCGCTTTGGGAAAATCATCGAGTGTCAGGTCTCTTAATCGAATCTCGTTATTTGCTTGTGCTGCATACATTCTTGTTTCGCCTCTTTAGCCGAAGTGATACAGACAGAACGATCAGAAATTTCAGAGATTCGTGTTGGAACTTTTGTGTTTAGTGAATGATGTTTTCTGAGCTTGTAGGATGGTTTGTTTTCGTAGAACCTAGATTCCATCATCTATTCTCTAGAAGAATTTGTTTGATGTCAAATGTTTGGACTAAATGTCATGGTTGAGATGGCTTGAGGAAGAACATATGCATCTAATGATGTTTCTTGGCTTTTTGAAGGATAAAGTGGAGAAAATTGTAGAGCTTTTTAGGAAGTATGCACACATCTCTCTCTTGATCTGAACATAGGTTTGGGAGCAATATGCAAGAGTTTTGATACAAATCGCATTCTTAGATCATGAGCCCCTATGTCAGTGTAATTGTATAAGTACAATTTTTGGCACATTGAAGCATCTCTAAGTAAAAGTCAATATAACTTTATCCATACATCAAGAGGATACGTTTCTGGTCAACAATGGTCTTAATCGGAATACTAGTCTTCTTTTTTACTGGAATTAGCATGGAAATACCGTTTGTTGTGGATGTGTTTTGGGCACCTTAGGTAATGCAAAAATGATCTGAGGTAATATCTAATATGTCAGTGGCCAGGATGTTTGCTGTGTATATCTACAAGTCTGTAGATGTTATTTGACATTGTGCTGTCCGATTCAAAGGACTTCAAATGAAGGGAACTTTTTGGTGTATGGATTCCAAGAGCTAAAAAGTATTTCAGTGCTCTTATTGAACAGAAGTTTGCTGTAGTCTGTTTGCTTGAGAATGATCTGATTTTGCCACTTCTTCAGGGACATGCTATATGAGAGATAAGATTGTAATATATCTGCTTATTTCTTTACTCTAATGTAACAACTGATCGGAAGTAATGTATCTTTTTCATGTCTCTATATTGATTTATAAGTTCACTTGATTTGGCTAGGGAATCTAACAAATTTTTGCTAATTCAAAATGTTGTTCTCCCTTACTCTTCCATTGAAATTGGATGCAAATTTGCAGAAATGTGATTGAAATTGGATGAATGTGCATGTGATGTTGCCCTGTACTGTATGATATTCCCATCATTCTTCGGTTGTGTTTCTGCTCTTTCATAACATTATTGACCTTCGTTGAGTAATTCTAGATCATGGTAGGAAAAGAAACTGGCCGTCCACGAGGTTTTGGGTTTATCACATTCACTGATCGCCGAGGAGCTGATGATGCAATCAAGCACATGCATGGGAGGGAGTTGGGTGATAGGGTCATCTCCGTGAACAAGGCTGAGCCCAAGGTTGGGGGAGATGATGTAGACCATTTTCATAAGGGTGAAGGCTATTCATCACGAGGGAAGGGGAGCTATGGAGGAGGAGCTACTGTGGCTGAAGATGAGTGCTTTAAGTGCGGACGTCCTGGTCATTGGGCTCGAGAATGCCCATCAAGTGGTGGTGATCGAGGACGATTCAGAGATCCTCTTGCAATGCCCTCCAGACTTGGAGGACTTGATGGACACCGAGATCGTTATGGAGATCGGGAGCGTGATCATGACCGGGAACGTGACCGCTACATGGATGGACGCCATGATGGAGGACGATATAGCTTTAGGGACCGTTTCGAGGGTGGAGGCAAGTATGAAACTCGTGATCACTATCCAATGGAAAGGTTTGTAGCTCTTATCTTTGGTCTAAATGGTTGTAACATGTATTGGTCATGATGTTTTGATTGGATTAACATTGTAGATATGCACCACCTGGACACCCTTTTGTGAGTGATCGGTATGGTATGCCTGAACATCACCATCTTGAGTACGAATATGGCAGGAGAGAAAGAGGCTATGATCGGGATAGATACGCAAGGGATTCAGGTGATAGATATGGAGCTGGACCATTACGTGATGAGGGAAGAGCTTATAGAAGCAGACCGGGTCCGTATGACCGTCCTAGTCGCCGATCTTCTTCATATGAACGTTGGTAGTTAATCTGTTTTGTCAACGGAATATCAATGCTTCTGTTTTTTGGATTTCTGGCTATTTCTGAATTGTTTTCTATGAAATGGAACTAGAATTCAAGATCTGTGTTATGTTATTTCGGTCGAATATTGTGACTCTTCATCACACGATTCACACTAAAATATTTACGTTTCAATGTCCTCTTTGAAACTCACAAGAAATTCAACAGAATAAAACAGTCTCCTATTCTCATCAGTGAGCGATGGACTTATAAACACTTGAATCAGAGCTTGTGTGTTATTGGATGGCTACTTCTTGTTTCAAAACAAGTTTTGCAGGTTAAGCTCAATCTTTTGCAGATTCATAAAGAATTGGAACTCGAGATTTGCATTGCAATTGAAGAAAAGGAGTAAAAAAGTGAGACAAATAGACAAAAGTTAACACAACAACAAAGGTCTGCAAATCTTGAATCGGAATACAAAAGAGGTCCTTTTCTAATCTTACTTACGAAGTTCTCCGATGTAGAAATCGTCGATCATATCAAAAACACGAGTCGCGTGTTGTGGTCCGAAAAACCCTTCAGTGGAATCATCACCAGCATGAACTAGAATGGCGTCACCACCAGGATGCTCTTCCACATAAGAGGTGACATCATAAACCTTATCTCTGATTATGATCCAACAATCATTTCTTTTGTTATGCAATGCGACTTCGCTCTTGCTGTAACTTTTAGCTCTTACATCTACAGGCTCACTACTAGATCGCTTCTCTTGATTACCGTTTGATCTTTTTCGTTTTCCTTGGATTAAGAACAATGCTGAAACCAGAAATCCCAGAAACAATCCGATTACTGCTATCATCTTCGCTACTCGGAAACAAAAAAGCGAAATGGGTTAGAGAGAAGATGAGATTTTTTGTTTTTACAATTGGAGGGTTTAGATCCAGAGACCCCAAATGATTGAGTTTAGGGTTTCTATAAGAAGAGAGAGCTTTTTCTTAACTCAGTTGATATTAGGGGCACAAAAGTAAAAAAACACAAACTTGAGTTTTGTCTTCTTCGTTTGTTCTCAAGTTCTAAATCTAAAACCACATGATTTCCAGAAGATGAACAGGTGAACGTAGGAGCTCCTGAGGATGAAATTTGGAAACTTTCAGAGCTTTTGATGAATTCGTGTTAGGCAGAGCCCAACAGGAGCCACTGTTATGGTTGACAAAACTGTAAAGAAACCCAAATACCAACATAAACAAGCTGAATCTGTCTAACGAAGTTAAGAAAAGACAATGACATGAAAGTTAGTAGTAAGTGTTAGCTCGGACAGTAAGAAACAATATAAACGAGTAATAAGTCGATAAAAATCAAGAAATAAAATTCGAATAAAGTTGAGGTAACATAAAAATCTCGTTCCTTACTCAAATTATTTACCCGTAACTAGACCACTACAAGAATACACGACATTAGTGATTACACGAGGAGTCGCTTATTAGTTGCTAATAGACAATAAGCGATTTCCGAGCGACTCCATGATGTGGTCGCTTATTTCTCGTCGCTAATTCCAGCAATCGCCGAGGAGTCGCTCATTAGCTACTATCGGGCGACGACCTGATATAGTCGTACAATAGCGACTTCCAAAAGCGACTACAACTGAAGTAGTAAGGACCGACTAGTCAACGCAGTCGCTTACTGTAGTCGCTCTTATCGGCGACTAGACTACGCCGTAGTCGCCACCGTGGTCGCTTATGTCTGCGGTTACGTAGTCGCTTTGTAGTCGCCTACGTCGAACGCATAAGTAGTCGCTCATGTCGTCGCTTAGACGTCGAATGCATAAGTAGTCGCTCAAGTGGTCGCTCATGTGGTAGTCGCTAGGGTAGTCGCTCATCTGGTAGTCGCTACCGTTGTTGTTTCTGTAGTTGCTCCCGTTGTAGTCGCTTGTGTAGTCGCTCCTCTGGTAGTCGCTTCTGTAGTCGCTCCTATGGTAGTCGCTTCTATAGTCGCGTAGACGTCGAACGCTTAAGTACTCGCTCGGGGGTCGCTCAGGTAGTTTTTTTAATTTAAATTTTTTTATTAATTAAATACTCCCTCTGTCCCAAAATATAGGATTTTCTAGGTTTTATTTTTTGTTTTCAACTTTCAATACAAGTTTGTCATTAATTCCATCTAATAATAATTAATTAAAACTTGGTCAACACAAATGAAAAATCAATAAACCAATTGCATATTTGCAATCTCTCGGATTCTTTTAAATATTTTTAAAAATTTTTATTTTAATACATTAATAATAGTTGTTGTGTGTAATAAATGATTTTCTTAATAGTTGTGCATTTCCCTTAAAAATCTTATATTATGGGACAGAGGGAGTATATAATTAAAAAAATAATTAAAATAATTAAAATAAAAGAAAATTAAAAATTAGCTTAAAAATACATTATAAAAGTAATTGTAACAAAAGTTATTTAAAATTAGCTTATGTTATTTTACCTCAATGAACAAATCGTTAATTTGTTCCGGAATGAGCTCGGGAGGGTGGGACTTGCCATCTGACGCCTGATCGGGATCCAGCTGCGACAACCTCTCCTAGAACTTCTTTTTGAAGTTCTCGTTGACCTTCCTCGCCTTCCCATCCACAAATGTCTCATCCGGCCTCGTATGCGTCTTGTGGAAGACGTCGGAATAAGTAGCGGGTCTTCCAAATTCCTTCGTCTACGAAAGAAATTACAAAATTAGATTATAAATTAAAAAAAATTTATAAGAAATTTTTTAGAATAACTTACCAGATCCTGCTGAACGCGGATGTAGGACTTCTGGCCGCCGAGATGCTTGTGGGGACCAAGCCCGTTGCGATCGGAGTTCTGAGAGTTGGAAGCATTCATGCTCCTCTCTTTCGCGTCATCCGTGTTCCAATGGTCCCACATCTCCTTCCATATGTCCTGAATAATCCACGGGGGACGCTTCCTCGATCGCTTCACCTGGGAGACATTATCCTTGAGACGACGGGCAGCGATGGTGTTGAACTGCTCGTGCACTAATCCGATATAAACCGGGTCCCAATGATAGCGTTGTTACATAGAAAAATTAATTAAGTTAGAAACATGCAAAAATAACTTTATAACTTAATTTTTTAGCATAAATCGAGGACTTACCGCGAATGAGTGGAAGTACCGATCCCGAACATGGGGAGGCACTACGCTCCAATTGAAGTACGGACCGTCGAACTTGTCCATGATAACCTTCGTGATGGCAGAAACGAGAACGTCATTGTCACGATCGAACCTGCAAAATATTTTAAAACTATATTAATATACGTTAAAATCATTTTTATTTATTTGAACAAACATAAAAAATTTCAAAAATCATTCTAACATATCATAAAATTATTATAAATTATGTGAAAATTATTCTAAATATTCTAAAATCATTCTAAAAATTCTAAAATTAATCTAAATATTCTTAAAAAATTCTAAAAAATCTAAAATCATTCTAAAAATTCTAAAATAATTGTAAATATTCTAAAATAATTGTAAATATTCTAAAATAATTCTAAGTATTCCAAAATCATGATAAATAATTTTAAAAAATTAAATGAAATACCAGATAGCGTTATCCACCGGGTTCGGATTGAGCTGCAGTAAAAGCTCCCTGCCCGGCATCCGAAGTAAAACGTCCAATTGTCTGTCCGCTGCCGGCGGAGGAACGAAAGCAGAGGCAACGTGCTCGGTGGACGTCTCCGGAACTTGTTGTGGCGTCGGACTTGCGAGATTCGGTATGAACCGCATCTCCGACGAAGTTCCAGGCCACTGAGAAATGAGGAATCCCGTCTTGCGAGGTCCCGACGAGTGGGCCCGGGAATAGCTGCTGCTGGATGAGTGGGCGCGGCCTATAGTCCGGTTGGCTGGCGCCGGAAGGGACGGAGTCCGGCGATGGGTGCGGGGTGATGGTGATTCCCGGATGCAAATTCCCCGAATTTGCTCGCTGTGAGGAACCACCTCTCCGAACATGCCCAGAAGAAGAGGTTGAACGGTTAGAAATCGCGTTCTTGAAGCTCCGGTGAGAGATTTGAGAGGTTTTGAGTGAAAGTGGCGAATATGCGGCGGAGGAGGAGAGATCTCGCTGAAAAAGACGATTCAGAAGGAGCGACTACAAGTAACGTCGCTTTATCGTCGCTCTACTTATTGGTAGTCGCTCCGGAGTAGCTCATGAGCGACCACATAACGACTCCGAAAATTTTTGAAACCGTTACGCGGGATTTCAAAAGTTTTCGTAAAGGTGTAGTCGCTCTGGAGTCGTTATATGATACTCCGGAGTGACTCCCCATACGATTTACGAGGTCTCTCGTAAACAGCATACCTCGAAAATAGCTTGGGTCGCTTTGTGGTTGCTCGTAGCGACCCCCGAGCGACCACTGTGCTTTTTTTGGTTGCCATGTCACCTATCCGTGTGATTTTAAGGAAGTCGCTCTGTCGTCGCTTTGGCGACTACGAAGCGACGACGTGTTTAGGAAATAAAATGAAACGCGTCTGTCTGGATTCGAACCCTTGGCAGATGCGTGGAGGAGTACTTGTTTAGCGGAAGGGAACCATTGAGCCAGTGCTAAAATTCGATAATTGTTTATGGATAATTAAATATAACCTTATTCGTTTTCTACTTGGGTAATTTGGTTCGGGTTAAGCGTTCTTAAAAGCCGAAACCCGAATTATAACAGACGGAGACGTGTTTAGTTCCAATAACCCAAAATATCAAAACCATTTCACTCGAATGGTTTAAATTTTCAAACCATCTCGTAAACAAGTCTGATGTCTAAGGTTTCTTGATAAGTGTATTACTAATGTTAGTCTTATTTTACAAATTCGCCAGTTCAAAAAAAAAATTTTAAAAGAAGATAATTCAAGTGCACTTATGATTTTATTGAACAAAATCAATCACATTCGACACGAAACGATTCAAATTCAAAAAAGGGGATATAAACTTATATTTATCTAGATGTAGTTGCTCCGAAGTAGCTAAAGAGCGTCTGCGGAGTGACTACCTTTGGGGTTTAGGGTACCAAATTTTCCGTATGTAGTCGCTCCGGAGTAGGTAATGAGCGTCTTCGGAGCGACTACCTTTGTGTTTAAGGTTTATGGTACCAAATTTACCGAATGTAGTCGTTCTTGAGTAGCATGGAAGCTACCACAGAGCGACTACTTCTAGAAAATTTAAGGTAAAACATTCTAAGGCATTAACCTAATAAGTAAGGTAGTCGCTTCGGAGTAGCTTATTAGCGTCTCTCGAGCGACTACATCTAGAAAATGTTAGTTTAGATTCCTTTTTTAATGGTAATCGTTTAGTGTCGTATGTGATCGATTATGTTTCATAAAATCATAAGTGGACTTGAATTATCTTCTTTAAAAAAATAAAATCTGAACCGACGAATTTGTAAGATAAGCCTAACATTAGCACTAGACTTATCAAGAAACCTTAGACATCAGACCTGTTTACGAGATGTTTTGAATATTTAATCCATTCGAGTGAAATGGTTATGATAGTTTGTGTAATTGGAACTAAACATGTGTCTGTCTTTTATAATTTGTGTTTCGCCTTTTAAAAACGTTTAACCCGAACCAAATTACCCAAGTAGAAAACGAATAAGAGTATATGTAATTATCCGTAAACAATTATCGAATTCTACCACTGACTCAATGGTTCCCTTCCTCTACACTAGTACCCCTCCACGAGTTTGCTAAGGTTCGAGCCCAAGCAGAAGTTTTTTATTTGCTAATTCCGTAGTCCCTCTGTGGTCGCTTATGGCCCTGGAGAGACCCCCCAGCGACGCCCGCTATTCATGAAAAATAAAAACGTGTTTGCATGGATTCGAACCCTTGGCTTCCACGTTGAGGAGTACTTGTGTAGAGGAAGGGAACCATTGAGCCAAGGTAATGAACTTGTTAATTAGATTCGATAAATATTTATTATTTCTTTTAATTGTTAGTTAATTATACAAATAAAAAGATAACAACATAGTATGGAAGAGGAATTTTACAACATAATATTAGTGTTTTACCATTTCGTCGTCATCATCATCAGAAGAAGATAAATTACAAAGAAATTCATCTTCAGGTTTGACGTCTCCAAAGTTGAACTGAATACCCTCAGCAGCACCAGATCCATCTGCTAAATTATCCACGACCACCTCTTCAATCGTATTTGTTTCAACATTAACATCAGTATCATGTTGCAAAAGAGGAGGTAATACGTCTGTATATGCCCCTGAAATAGTTGCACGAGGACTGACTTTTATGACATTGAGCCATGTCTTCCCATGGTGTTTCGTGGAGGGGTATGGTACACAGCAAACATGATCCCCCTGAGAAGCTGTAACGTACATATAACTTTATTAAGTAAAAATATA
>OVAU01002478.1:0-12479 GCA_900406315.1 Biscutella laevigata subsp. laevigata
ATAGTGTATTGTGAAGCAGTGATTGGAGACCTCATTCTACTCTTTTTTTTGTTCGAAAAGAGATTCATTGAAACCTTAAGCGTTTGCCAAGCATAAAGCTTGTTTTCCTACAGAGTCAGCCAGGGCATTAAGGCCTCTGGGAATGAACATAAAACTAATAACATCGAAATAAGAACGGAGAGCTGGCAATATCTAAGATAATGCCATGGAGATCCGACAAAGTAGAATCTCTTGCGACAGTATTGATCAACGTTTGCGAATCCGCTTCAAAACGAATCTCTCGAATTCCCAAATTCTTCGCATGATCCATCGCTGCTCGTAGAGCCATCCCTTCTGCCAATAAAGGGGATCCGACTCTTTGAAAAACTTTCGAGTGTGAGGACAAGACTCTTCCCACACTCGATCGAAAGACCCATCCAGCACCTGCAGTATCTTTATCCTTGTTCCAAGCTGCATCCGGCTGACAGTAGATAATCCCAATACCTCGTGGTTCGCTGATCTCCGTAGAAGATTCTTGGTTTACTCTCGACGTAAGCACCTGAGCCATAATCCACTCCCTAGCCTCCTTAACCGCCCGAGTAATAACTGTACCTGGAAGGAGGCTAACATTATTAAACTTACGATTATTCTGAGCCATCCAAATATTCCAGCACACCCAGGCCGCGAGCGGGGCACTACAAATTCCGAGCGGAGGGAGGCTTTTCATTCTTCTAAGTCATTTCCAACACACCTCAAAGGACAAAGTAGAATTAAGCATGGCCCTTGAATGAAAAGGAGCTTCGCGCCAAATTTGTCTAGCAAATTTACAGTGAAACAGGAGATGTGTAATTGTCTCTACACCTCCACATCGTGGGCAATTCGGTGAAATATCAATCCGCCTTGCCGCAAGTCTTTCTCCCACCGGTAGAGTACCTTTTGCCACCTTCCAAAGGAAGAACTTAAGTTTTGGAGTAACGTTTAGACCCCAAAATATCATCAATCCACTCCAATCGACTTGTCGGGGCTATACTCTCCGATAATTGCGCCTCCATCTTCGCATAATATCCAGTCCTTGTCGAGTATTCACCAGACGGATGTTTTAGCCAAATTCTCCAATCTGATCCTTTCGACAGACTTGGCTTTAACTTTAGAATTTCCGGCATATGATCTGGTATGGTTTGTCTGATTTTCTCCTCATCCCAAGTACCAGTGATTGGCGATAATAAGTCAGAGATCAGAAGGTCGCCTTCTTTCTCTGTAGGTGGACCCATAGGTGCCCTTTGGTTCGAGGTGGATAGCCAAAAGTCCCTCCACACATTAATATCTTGTCCATTTCCAACCGCCCATCCCATGGAGGGTAATAAGAAATCTCTGCCAATGAGAATTCCCTCCAGCCGTGAGATGAAGTAGCATGTGGCTTACAGTCCAAGAAAGATCCCGATGGACTGTATTTGCCGAGAAGGATCTTCCCTAGCAAACTCTCAGGATGGCGGATCAACCTCCAACTTATCTTTGCCAAGAGAGCATCATTGAACTTTTCAACATCCCGAAATCCGAGTCCCCCATTCTTCTTCGAGAGGCCTAACTTATCACAAGATATCCACACCATTTTCTTGGTCCCTTCTCTAGTATCCCACCAATATCGTGTCATGATAGATTGGATCCGCTTACAAAGTGCAACAGGGAGTTTGAAACATGACATGGCATAAGAAGGCATTGCCGATAAGACACTTTTTAGCATAACCAGTTTTCCGGCCAGGGATAAGAAACGTGTAGACCAGCTTTTTGTCCTTAGCTTCATTTTATCGAGGATTGAATTGAAGAGGTCCTTTTTCTTTCTCCCGAACACCTCAGGCATTCCCAAATACTTGCCCACCCCTCCTTCACTTGCGATTTGTAGCTCATCCTTTACCATTGATTTTATATGATCGGGTGTTTTCCTTGAGAAGGATATCGACGATTTAGCTTTATTGATGCATTGCCCCGACGCTTCTCCATATTGTTGTAGAAGGAGGTTAAGGTATCGGCATGTTTTCTTATCCGCTTTACAGTTTAACATTGTGTCATCAGCAAATAGGAGATGGTTGATCTTGGGGCTACCTCTAGCAATCTTGATTCCCTTTAGGCGACCATCACTCATGGCTCTAGTGCATAGTCCCGAGAGAACCTCACTACAAAGGATGAAAAGATAGGGTGAGAGCGGATTGCCCTGGCGGATCCCTCTAAATGGTGTGATATTCCCATGGCTCGCTCCATTCAAAATCAGAGAATAGGTGACTGAAGATACACAATTTAGGATCCACCCGACCAAAGAATTGTGGAAACCCAAGCGAGTTAGAACTGCCTTGATAAAGCCCCACTCAAGCCGATCATAAGCTTTGCTCATGTCGGTTTTGACGGCCATATAGCAGTGAGTGGCTGCTCCCGAACCCTTAAGGTAGTGTAAAATCTCGTGGGTTATCAGCACATTATCTGTGATTGCACGTTTAGCCACAAACGCTGACTGGTTCTCTGAGAGAACGAATGAAAGGATAGGTTGAAGTCTTCTAGCAATCAACTTCGAGATGATCTTATAATACACATTACACCGTGCAATCGGCCTGAAATCACCCACTTTCTTAGCTGAAGTAGACTTCGGGATCAGTCTGATGAGCGTGTCATTGATGCGGCTTGGTAGCACATTGGATACGAAGAAGTTCTTGATTTCCGTAACGATCGCATCTTTGGTGGTATTCCAGTGTGATTGGAAAAAGCTCGCCGAAAAACCATCAGGCCCCAGTGCCTTGTTCGGGTGTATGGAGAAAAGTGTGTCCTTAATCTCCTTTTCGTTCGGGATTTCAATAAGTTTATCATTTGTCTATGTAGATATTTTTGGCTCAAGCCCTCGATCAACCACATTGTATCTTGAATTATCCTCAAATTCGAAGAGATTCTCAAAGTAACATAAAATGGTTTGTGCCATGTTCTCTTCTCCAATGACCTCTCTACCACTTGCATCTTCAGTCACAGCTATGCCGTTCATAGCACTTCGGCCCCTGGTAGCTGCATGGAAAAGCCAGTGTTCTTATCCCCACTACGCAGCCACAAGACTCGGCTTCTTTGTCACCAGAAGGCCTCTTCCTCTTGAAAATCAATCTCGAGCTTTGATCTAATGTCCTCGATAAGACCTTCATTATTCAATCGATTGGTTAAGGCTTTTTCCAGTTCTACCTTTAACTCTCCACCTTGACTCTGCTGTTAAGTCCTTGCTCTCTAGTCCATAAGATAATGGCCGCACGTACTGCCCCAATGCGTTGAATCACTGATCGAGTTTCGGACAGTTTCCAAGAGTCCCTTATGATCCATCTAGCCTCCTCATTATCTCTAAGGCGGCGATCATACCTAAATAAACCCCTTTTTCTTTTCACAGTTGGGTCAAAGTAAGTAACCAAAGGCTTATGATCCGATCTTTCAAACCTTAAATAAGAGCTCCAGGCTAGAGGAAACGCATCGATCATCTTGATATTCATCATAGCTCTGTCGAGCCTGCATCGGACAACATTTCCCTGTCGAATGCCACGCCATGAGAGGCAGTCACCTGAATAGCTTAGGTCAAAAAGATCAGTCTGAGCAACAAAAGATCGAAAGTCTCCAAACGACACTTCTGTGCGAACCGTGCCTCCTTCTTTTTCAGTTTGATCTAGGATGTCGTTGAAGTCACCCGTAATGAACCAAGGGTTACCTCTACTAATTGCCTAGTCTGCGAGTAGATTCCAGATCACTTTTCTTTTACTTTTAACCGGGTCCGCATAAAGAAAGGTTGCATTAAACCAACTCGAGTCATACAATATCTCGGAATCAATAAAGTTTACACTCGAGGACACAATTTCAAGTTTAACATGATCTTTCCAAAAAAGAGCCAATCCTCCACCATGACCCACCAGTGGAACAATCTCACTGTGTTCGTACCCCATCCACGCAAACGTTTGCAGAACAACTTCCAGAGAGTTCATGGTCTCCGAGAGGAAGAAATATCCGGGAGAATCGACAGTCGTAGCTCCCTAATGCGCCGAACTGTCAGAGGATTCCTCAGCCCCTGACAGTTCCAGCTAACGATAGCTAAGGACCCGGAGCGGCCTGAGACCGAAAATCCATCCTCTTTTTAGCTTTGAGAGGAATGGAGTTCTGGTTCAGTCCTAGGCGTGTCTGGGAATGGGTCTCCACAGGCTCCGTAGGGAGAGGTGATTGCCGTGAAGTTCCCGCGAGGCTTGGACCAAGTGGATTTTTCTCTTACGAGAATTGGATGCAGCCAAAGAGAAAGAGCCCGATAAAGAAATCCGACGAGCTAGAGAGGTCCCCTCCCTTGGTTTAGTAGATGAGCGTCGAGCATACTTTCGTTTGATCACTCTCTACGACCTCTCTTCAGCTACCAGTGTCTCGATAGCTGGTCACAGTCTCAAATGCGCTGGGATTCTTTGGGGCAGTTCCCCATTTTCTCCGGATTTCTCGGGTGATGGGTTAGTCAAGTGGCCTAAAACAGGAGATGCATTAGAACGAGCCACACTAATTGCAGTTTCTACTACCTGCCCCAATTCTTCTGCTTTCCTAAGTCTCTCCTTTCGAGCTGCACTTTATGAAGGATCTGCACAGTTAACATATTGCATCATATAATCTCGGACCTCCCCCAACGCTTCCTCAACTGCTTCTTTCGAATGCTCTACGCGATCTGCTCCGTGATGATTCAGTTTAGGTTCTTCACAAAGCCGGGAATGGGCTGATTCAGAGCGATCTTGATTGAGGACCTGTCACAAGTCTCTCTTTACCCGATACTAAAGATTTCCACGAGCTCCTTCTGATCTGCACTCGTTTCGTTCTGAGGCTCTCGAGTTTTCTCTGCTCGCTCCTATAGGGAGAGAATGGTGGGAAAATCTCCTACCATGACGGTCCAAAGCTATCTCATCCTTGGACAGGCTTCTGCGTCCCCAGTCTCTGGACGGATCCTGAAGCTATGTGTCCTTAGTACGAAATTCGGGAGCCATATCTCTGCTCCCATATCCACGAGCCATATCTCTGCTCGTCTCTCTATGATATGGGACTCTACGAGAGCCCTTAAGAGAAGTATGTCCCTCCCTTTCAAAATGAACCATATCTCTGTTCATGTTCCCATAACGATCGAAACTTCCTCGAGAGGGAGGAGCCAAAGTCTTGGAGTTCTCATAACCTTCCTCATTCTTTCTCTTATAGTAATCATCATCCTGATAGTTTCGAGAATCGCTGTTTCTACCGTACCGAGCTCCAACTTCAGGTCTTCTTCCACTTCCACTCGAAAAGCTAGATCTTGCGGATCCACGAGCTGAAAACCTGACTCTCTTATCAGAATCTCTCGAACCATGGGAAAACAGATGGTGCCTCGATGAGGCCAGTTCTCTGCCAGACGAGGCAGAATCATCCTGCAGCAGCACCGAGTCCTTTAGCTCATTCTTTCTTGCCTCACGACAATCTTCCAATTCACGGTCCAAACGCAGACTGTAGGAGCAATGTTTTTCCATTTTGTCGCAAATAAGTGTAGCTTCCACTTGATCACCATTTGCAAAGTTCACCGTAGAGCTCACAATCAACGGTTGTAACCCATCACCCAAAACCCTCATTCTCGTCGAGGTTTGGGAAATCTCAGCCTTATCAAAATAACCAATATCATTACCAATAGAATTGAGTGTATCATCGGCCCAGAGATGGATCGGGATCCCTTGTACTTTGATCCAAAACAGGAGTAGAGAAGGGAAGGACTTAGCTGTGGTTGGTTCCCAACGTTGTAAGATCACCATCCACTTAGCGAAATGGATTGGTCTTCCATTCAAGACAGCTTGAAGGTCCTCTTCCGAAGCGAACTGGAACTGGAAGAGTCCTTGCCCAAGATCAGCGCCGATGGGTCTCGATTTGCATTTCCAAATATCCGTCAAAAAAGGGATGAGAGTCCAGATTCGTTGTGCTTTTTGGTTCGTTACTCTCCCAATGAGTGTCAGAGCATGTTTTCTAATCAGATCTGAGTTGTCGAAGCTTGGGACCTGAACCATAGCCTTTCTCGGTGGAACAAACACTGCACCTTCTGTAGCTTTGCCTTTCTCCTCCGAAGTATAACGCCGCACCATAGTCACTGTAGACAAGATGGAAGCATCCAAAAAAAAAACAAGGAAACGTCGTCGACAGTCGTCTGAAGAAGCCCTTTGCAAAACCCTAAAAATCGCCTCCGTTGTCGCCAAAATCGCCTCTCTCTCCTAGCGCGTGTCGCGCGTGCCTTTTCGCCTGTTTGTTTTACCTCATTCTACTTATTGACCCGTTTTTTATAACTCGACTGACGGTAACTTTTTTCTGCATGCGAAGACGTCAACTCTACAAGGGATGCTACACTTTTATCCTCTGCTATTGCATCTCAGTTGACCTTAGCATGTTCACGGAGGTCATGTACAGACAAGTGCTGTTTTAGATTTCAATATCTGAAGAAAACAAAAAAAAACGAAGATAAGGTTACAGAAAGAGAAAGGTGAAATGGGTCGGTAACAGTTCCGAGGAACCGGGGAAAAAAAATCCAGGTTTGGAACAAATACCAGTAAATCAAGGTGTTTCTCTACAGGCTTCTCTGCCTGTAATTTAACTGGCAAGGCAGGAAAGCTAAGATCTCGGATTCTCTCGTTCTTTCTTTCCATGATGCATGATGGGTTCATGTTAACAAGTCGTTGTCTAAGAGACTATCTTCTAGGAAATAGAAGCAACAATTGGTACCTGCCCAATACCATACCTTAAGCACCCCGATGATCCCAAAATATTCTCGTCAGTTCCTAGATTTAGAGCAGCATATCCAGCGGCAAAACATGACAAAGCATCACATATCATCTAATATGTAAAAACAGTAAAACCAAACACACAAACTAAAGAAATATTAGACGAAATGATATGAGAGTTGATCATTGAGAGGTTTGTAAATATTGTTTTCTCACATTTCTGCCTGATCGAGGTGTTCTAGGAACGGACACACCAATCAACTCATATGCGACCTTCCAAGAGGACTCGAGAGGGAATACCGTCTTGGAGAAGCAAACAATCTACAACTCTCCATGTTCATGGTCAAGGAAAGTTCTTCTTCTGGTGTGATAATTTGACAAAGGTGATGGTCCGACGACTTCACAGTCATCGTCAGATTCTCCATCGTCGTTGACATTCTCCTCAGAGATGTCGACGCAACTATCTCTCTTTCCTTCTCCCAATCTCTATCACGTTGGATCTCGAACTTTCTTCGTACTTCTTTCTCGTTACCTCAGTCTTACTTGTGTATAATTAAACTCTAAAATACTAAACGATTGGAACGCGAGAATCCAGGATAGAAACCTGAATGTATATTCCTCTTCAGTTTCGTCATCTTCGAAGCGGCATCAAATCAGAAATTCAGCAACTAAACAGAGCTCGAAAGAATCGCCCAAGAAGAAGAAAAGAAGAATTTTTATACACCTGACGAAAGAAACTTCAAGGGTCATAATCAGAACATTTATGATGTGAAATCAATGCCATCATAGATTCTGTATCTCTATCTAGGAGTTGAATGAACGGGAAAACGAAGAGGACGGAGATAAATATCTAAATATTTTTTTATCACAAGCACCAGCAATTTCTTGATTGGATAGAATATTAAAATGATTTAAAACAAAAAGCTGACGTGTCCTCTCCCGGAGAGACCCCGTTCTCTATTTATATATAGGATTGGTCAATCAGAAATTAAACAATAATTAAAGGGTGATACCTATCAATGAAGGTTTTTTTTAGTGTCAGGCCTGGTGTTACGTAATATAATAATCGTTATACGTCGAGCACATCTAGCACTGTTAGTAGAAGCATGTATCTTTCGCCTAACACCTACGAGTTCGACTCGCGTTAAAAACTCCCATGTTAACGGTTTTACAAATATATATTTTGATCAATAATTAATCTCTTTCTTTAGATATACTCTTAACTCTTGTTATATTTTGATCAATAATTTATGCATAAAATATATCTAGATCGAACTTGGGTGGTATGCAAGGCCGACCTTAAGGGCAAGCAAGCCAAACTTGAGCTTGTGGTTCTGTCTTAAATATATATTTAATCGGCCTTGATTTCTTAAGATTCCTTTGTTGTCTAGCGATAAAAACCTTCTCTTGAGTAGTAAAGCCTCGAGTTCGATTCTACCACAGCTTAAATTCGACCCTTTTTAAGATTCTTGTTTATTTTTGCTTTGGGCCCTTGATTGTTCAGGGTCGGGCCTAGTGTTGCGTAATATAATAACCGTGATACATCGAGAGCGTCTAGCACTTTTAGTAGAAGCATGTATCTTTTTCCTGACACCTACGAGTTCGACTCGCGTTAAAAACTCCAGTGTGAGCAGTTGGAGATCGGTTCAAGCTATGAAAAAATAATTATATATATAAAACTAATCTCTTTCTCTAGATAAACTCTTAACTCTTGTTATATTTTTATCAATAATTTATGCATAAAATATATCTAGATCGAACTTGGGTGGTACGCAGGGCCGGCCTTAAGGGCAACCAAGTCAAGCTTGAGCTTACGGCCTTGTCTTAAATATATATTTAATCGGCCCTGATTTCGTAAGATTCTTTCGTAGTCTAGCGGTAAAAATCTTTTGTTGAGTAGTAAAGCCCCGAGTTCGATTATACCACAACTCAAATTCGGCCCTTTTTAAGATTTTTGCTTATTTTTTCTTTTGGCCCTTGATTGTTCAAGATCGGGCTTGGTGTTACGTAATATAATAACCGTGATACGTCGAACGCGTCTAACACTGTTAGTAAAAGCATGTATCTTTTGCCTGACACCACGAGTTCGACTAGCGTTAAAAACTCCCATGTTAACGGTTTTACAAAAAAATAATTAATAATAACCGCATACAAACTATTAAGCCATACAGTTACCCTAATTATATTATAACTATTTATATAGAAGTCTTATAAGTGATATCACTTACCAATTGAATTTTGAGGTCGATTGATTTTTGTGGATCAATGCATTTGGAAGGTACAAGACTTTTGATTGATTTCAGTTGGATCCTACTGTAAATTCAAGTGTATTGGAGCAGAAATGTTGAGTGTTTTAATGGGAAGAAAAATCTGAAATTTAATCGAGTTCAGGGTTTATATTTTTTTTTCATGAACACTGACTTTGAATTTGGATTCGAATAATAACACAATGAATACATTACGGCCCCGTTCGTTTCCCAAAAATCCGCAATTCCGCTTTTATCCTAAAAATCCGCAATCCCACGTTTTTCTGGAAAAGTCGTAATCCTGCGTTTTTTCCGAAAAGCCGCAATCTCGGGTATTTTCCCGAAAAGCCGCAATCTCGCGTTTTCCCGAAAATCTGCAATCTCGCATTTTTCCTGAAAAACAGTAATCCTGCGTTTTTTTCGAAAAAGTCGCAATCAGTGTTTTTCCCGAAAATCTGCAATCCCGCGTTTTTCCCGAAAAGCTGAAATCCCGCGTTTTCCCGAAAAGCCGCAATCTCGCTTTTTTCCTGAAAAGTCGAAATCTCGCGTTTTCCCCCGAAAATCCGGAATCTCACGTTTTTTCCGAAAAGCCGTAATTATGCGTTTTTTACCGAAAAGCCGCAAGTCCGCGTTTTACCGAAAAACCGCAATCCCGCGTTTTCCCTAAAAGCCGCAATCTCGCTTTTTCCTGAAAAGTCGATATCCCACGTTTTTCTGAAAATCTGGAATCCCACGTTTTTCTTGAAAAGTCACAATTCCGCGTTTTTCCGAAAAGTCGTAATCCCGCCTTTTTCCCGAAATGTTGGAATCCAGAGATTTCCCAAAAATCTGCAATCCCGTGTTTTTTCCTGAAAATCTGCAACCCTACACTTTTCCCGAAAATCCGCAATCCTGCGTTTTTCCCGGAAAGTCGCAATCTCGCGTTATTCCCAAAAAGCTGCAATCCCGCGTTTTTTTTCCGAAAATATGCAATCCTGCGTTTTTCCAGAAAGTCGCAATCTTGCATTTTTTCTGAAAAGCCGCAATCACGCGTTTGTCTTGTAAAGCCGCAATCTTTTGTTTGTCCAGAGAAACTGCAATTTCGCGTTTGTCCCGCGTTTTTTTGGGAAAACTAGATTTCAAAAAATTTGACATGAAGATGCAGCATCGAGATGCTACATTTTACAGCATCTCAAATATCTAGATATTTGAGATGTTGAGCATTTTTGCATCCAGATGTAACATCCATATGCAAACCAAAAAAGACCAAACGAACAACATCTCATGCATTTGCATCTAGATGTTGTATCTGGATGCGTATCTAGATGTTGTATCTGGATGCAGAAACGAACGGACCCTACATGTCTTCAGTGTACTCTATTTTTTTAATAACAGATTGGGAATTTGGGATGCTTGGTAAAAACCCATTGTCGCAATTATATTACTGAATTCTATTTCTATATCTATTTGAGAATTTTGCGTTGTAGGACGCTTTTCATACTAGTATTTGCGTTCTAGAACACTTCTCATACTACTTTCATCCTAACACTTATCTCTCTATGTTTTTTACCTTTTAACCCTTATCTCCTTTACTATTTTCTTCTCTCCATCTCTCTTTCCTTCTTTCCATCGTACTATCCCCACTTTTCTTTCTTCTTTCCAATTTTTTCTCTTTCTTCTTCATTATAGAAATTGGAATCTAAAATTTCAATGGAAAATCTAACGACGAGATGAATCTGAGAGTCTCAAAGAAGATGAGGGAGAAAATAACTCTGATAGAGATTCTCAATTCCGATGGAGATTTTCAATTCTACAGTTTGTAGTCTTATTCTCCTTTGGGAATCTGATATTGTCTTATTATCCCTTCGATTTTATCGCAACCTCTCTGTTTCTTTGATTGACATGATTCAACAACTATTTTATTACATGTTTGATTTTGAATTTCAGCCATAGTTTTGATAGTGTATTTTTTGGATGGCTAACCACAATTCAATAATATTGGTCTTAATTGCAAAACAACAATTCAGCTAAGAATTCAGCTAGCAAAACTATTTTATGTAGACTAACCATAATTCAACTAGCAAAACTACAATTCAACTAACCATAATTCAATAGTTTTGTGAAATACTATTTTATGTAGTTAATGAGAAGACTGAATTTTTCGCTAACTTGTGGTTGATAGTTTGGTAGATTTATATACGTAGTGGGAGCATCATGTGGTTAATAATGAGAAGACTGAATTTGTAATGAAACATAAACAATAACCAAATGGCTAACTTGTGGTTGATAGTTTGGTAGATAGTTTGGCTAATTTTCGATGAAGATGATTACGAGAACAATGAATTTGATGTTGCTAGCATAAATCGTGGTCAATTTCAAATCTCCAACATCACAAATATTATGTATGTTCTCACTTCAAATCTCCAACAATAGGTACTGAATCGTGGTCAATTTCAAGTTTTAAATCTGTTGAATTATGGTTAGCAAAATATAATTCACTAACCACCTAATTTGGTTTCTCAGAAAGTACACAAGACATCTATACGATGTTCTGACTTATAATCTCTAACAAAACATCTGAATCGTGGCCAACAAAGAAGAAGAAGAGTAGTCTAACTAAAAAACAAAGAAGAAGAAGAGTTAGGGGCAAAATGGTCACAACTTAAAAGAGAGTTTTAAAAATATGTCCTAGAGTGCAAACATTATGTGTGTTGCTCTACAATGCAATTAAAACTCAAAATGTGTCCTAGAGTGTAAATCCCCCTATATATTTTAACATATTTCTATGAAAAAGAAAGGAGTTTATTTCCTAAATTTTATAAATTAATATCTCAATAAATTTAAAAGTTTATTTCCTAAATTTTGTTTTAACCAATTGATTATATTATGAATTAACATTTTTACAAATCAAAAAATATTCCAATTTCAAAAATGTATATAGGGATTATAAATATATTGTAAAATCGTTTTGAAATTTTATTTATGAATAAGTCGCCAGATAGAGCATAAAGTTCTCGCAAAAGTGCGTGGTCCTGACCCATTACAGCTTCGCCACTACACTTAATCAGCACCAAGTTGAGGACAAGAGACAACAAAAAATGGATCAAAGTGAAGCCACCTTAAGATAATTTTGGTCGTTTTTATTGGAGATTCTCCAACCGTAAGTCCAATTTACTTGTACTTAAAATTTAGGCTTGGACACGAATTGAGTATTCAGAAAATTTCCCCTATTCATAATTTGCTATGGTTTTATTGAAGATTTAAGTTTGTAAATTGTTTTGATCCGGTATTTATAGATATTTGAAAAATTGGATATCCATATTTTATACTAATATTTTTCTTAATAATTTGTTCCACTCATTTTCTCTCTGTTTCTTTTAATATTTTAAAAACGTACACAATTAATAAAAATAACAAAAGATTAGATATTATCATGTAATTATAAAAGAGACACGCTAAAAATTTAATTTCTCTGTTTTAATGATAACTAGAATTGAGCCCGCACCATGTGCGGATA
>OVAU01002479.1:1744-12477 GCA_900406315.1 Biscutella laevigata subsp. laevigata
AAAAAAACTCTTTGTCAGATTGCATTAAATGGAGAAAATCCACAAACCATGATGGTGCTTTAAGTTTAAATGGAAAATTAGAAGAAATCAGAGAACCAAGAAATAGTGGAACCAATCAGAAGCAAAAACACATAAGGTTTTGTTCATTAAGACAAAAAAAAAAAAAAAACAGAGATTGAAGCTTTAGGGGAAAGGGAAAAATGGGAATACCCAGGAGACAAAATCGGAGAAAGCTTAAAGCTTTTTTGTCTGTATTTGAAACTGGGAAAATGAGATCCCGGAAGAGAAATAGATGAGCCCAAACAGATAAATACAAAGTTTTCGAAGAGTAAAAACAAAAACCGTAGCTTTTTCTTGGGGTTGAAGAGAGATTTAAGAGAAGTGAACAAAGAGAAGGAATAAACATCGAGAAGAGCAGTGGAAACATCAATATCTTCAAGAGAATTTTTATTTTAAAATTAAAAATTGAAGTGAATTTATAGGTAAGGTGAGAAAATGACCCCTACTATATACTTATTAAAAATACAGTAAATAAATACGCACTGACCAATGAAAGATTGTAGCTTGAGGAATAGCTTTCCTCTCAATGTGGAGAAGAAATCTCAGAAGAACAGAGGAATGATGAGAGAGAGAGAGAGAGAGTATGAATGAAGAAGANGAAGAAGAGTGATTTGTCTGAGAAGAAAGAAACGGTCTGTTTTAGAATTATGAATCTAATTGAAGGACGCATGCAAAAGAAGTTAGCTTTTGGGGGAGAGGATTTGGTTTCTTTAAAATCACGTGTAAAGCTCTCTCACTCTCTCTTTCTCCCTCACCAGTCTTTCTTCCCTCTTCACTTTTCTTTTCTTCTTTCCTTTTTTCTCACTTTCCTAATAATTTTTCATTCAATATATTTTCTTTTCGTGTTTATCACAGTGTGTTTGAATTAGGGAGGGACACTTTAACCGAACACATAACCTAGTAGGTTTCTTTTATCAATAAGTTAAGAGAATTTAATGGAAATACTTCTCAAACTTTCACAAAATCTATTTTTATAACTATAAACTTTTATCTTAGCGAATTTTAAAATTTGGTATTATGTTTAACCCTTAATTTATAATTTTTAGTTTACAAATATAGTTTCATTTTTTAACTAATTAATTTTTACATATATTTTTATAAAAATAATATCCATATTAATAAATTACCATTTTAGAATAAAAACATTTAGATTTAACATAAAAACAACATGATTTTTAAAAAAAAAATACAGATAAATTTACCTTATTATTGAACCACAATAGTATAACCTCATTTTTAAACAGTGTGTTTTGATCAAATATCATATATATTAATTGAGAAACTATTTAATATAGGTGTCATTCATAGAGTAAATTTAGGAAATATTATATTTTAATTTTTCGGTATTTTAACATATTCAAACAACCTTAAATATCAAAGTTAATTTAAGAAATATAATATTCAATTTTCAAAATTTAAAATATATGACTAAAACAAATAAGTCGAAAGTTAACAATACAAAATAACTACTATTTATAAATATAATATTTCATCATGTATGGTTATGGCGTTGATCAAAATCTATTATATATTTATATAACAAGAATTTCATTATGTATATGTATAGTAATCTATGTTTTTTTAAGATTTCCTCTATAGTTCTGTATTTACTTTTTTCTTACACATTTATAGAACCATCAATAAATCGGACACAATATATATTAATGCAAGCGTAAGATTTATATAAACTCACAAAAAAATTCAAGAATGATCAAAGAAAAAATAGAAAATTATAATTGAGCTTGATGGCTACTTTCTTTATGTTGCGTTAGTAAACGCCACTAACGCAATTTCTAAAATTTTACTATCACAAAAGTTTATATTTAAGGGATAGAAATAGCATTTGTGTTTTAGAAATTTTTAAAAGGAAAATAGTAAATGTTTACATGTTTGAAAATAATAAAAGCAAATGATAATTACACATACGGAAGAAGGAATAATTAGAAGTTGCAGTCTTTTGTTTTCTTTTTGCAGACCCCATTTCGTGACTCTACCCTCTCTTTTTTATTTTGTTTTCTTCCTTGTTTTCGTTTGTTTATTTTATTTATTAATATATATATATATATATATATATATAATTACATGAGACGTAAGTCCATAAAATAAAGCATAGAGCAAAGTTGATATGAGATATAAAACCATCATCATTATTGTTGTTGATAAGCTAGTAAGCTAGTGATAACTTTTTTACATTTTTAACTAGATATGTACTTAGTGGACTTGATACTCAGTTTCTCTCTCCACGACGGACGATTTTTCCCCTCTTTGAATAGTGAAAACCTACCCGCCGTTTTCTCCTTTGTCGTGATCGTCTCCTCCGCCGTCGCCTCCATGGTGGCGGTGTGAGGAGATCCCCCCTTAGTTTCTCTTCTCCTTAGGTATGTACAGTGTTTCTTTCGCCTCTTCCGCTCGGATCTCTCGTTAGATGGGCAAGTCCGTCAGATTTCTCATCCCAGAACCAGAGGCGCTCTCCCACTCGTCGGATCTCTCCTCCGTGGTCGACAATTTCTCTTTTCTAGGCGAGCCAGTGAGAGGTTGTGGTTGTATAGCCTTGGTCGGTTTGTAGATCTCGGTGAGCTTCAGGGGTTTTGGCAGTAGACATTTTGGCTCCTCGGTCTGGCTTTGTTTTGGCTGGCTTGGTGAGCGGCATGTGCTTTGTTTGTAGCGGGTCAGTCCTGGTCTTTGCGTTTTGGTCCCTAGCCTCCGTTCTGGTTTGAGGTTCGTGGTTCTTGTTTAGTTCTTTTGAGTTGGTTGTGGGATGTTGGTTTGTTTAAGGTTGTGTTGGGGTGGTGTAGTGGCTGTTTGTTTGGGTTTGTGTTGTCGGAGTATGGAATCATTATCGGATCCACCGCGTAGTGGTGGTGGAGAAGTGCTATTGCCAGAGAGGTTTGTTTTGGTCGGGTCGCATCCTGTTCCAGTCTTCTCCTCGGGTTTTGCAGTCAACACCTACGATTTGGCCGAGTGTTTTTTGTCCTTCGTGGGATTTGAGAAGTACTTTGGGTCTTCCTCTCTTTGCCGATTCAACTTCTTTCGTGTTTGGTCCTCTCTGCCTCATTTCGACGTGTTTTGTGTGTATCAGTTGCCTTCGCCAGTGAGCAGGTTCCCTAGGTGCAAATCGGGGTTTGGTTGTTTAGCTTCCGCCAAGGTTTGAAGGAAAAAAGAAGATCGTGTGTCCGTTATAGGTTGTTGCGTTGTGAGTCTTCTAGGATCATTCTGATGCTTCTTGGCGGCAGAGTAGATTTTGGAGGCTCTTCTCGGTTCACCTTTCGTCAATATATTGGGCGAGGTCCCTTTCTCCATTAGGCTCAGTTACTAGGTCGGGTTTTATTGGCGTTGGTTTGGCTCTACAAGATTTCGGGGTTCTGGTAGCTTTTCCTAACTCTTTTAGTAGTTTCTTATGGTTGTTTTTGTTCTTTGTATTTCATCTTTGTTTCCGGGGATGGTTATGTATCCGTCGACTTTGGTTCCCGATTTCATTACGGGCGTTGGTCCCCGATTTCATTACGGGCGTTGGTCTCCGATTTCATTACGGACTTTTGGTTCCGGGTTATTCCGGCTTTTGTAATTTGTAAGGTTTCTAAAGCTTTTGCTAATATAATTCCANTTTTAAAAAAAAAAAAAAAAAAAAAAAAAAAAAAAAACTAGATATGTACTTTGTTACATAGAGTGCTTTTACATATCGGACTTGTGTGACTAGTTTTGTGTATGTTTGATGCGGCTACGTAACACCAGCACTAAGGCATTATATCAATTTTTTTGTCAACTGCATTATTTCATATTAAAAATGAAATTATGTAGTTTATGTTAGGTTAGGTAAAAAAATTAGATCCGAAAATAATCATAACTCAACTTAGAAAACAAGGACAAAATCCAAACCAAACTCGTAAGAAATTCGAATGGGTAATAAATTTCAGAATATGAATCCATACCTGAATTTTCTGAAATATTTCAGGTACTTGAAGAATCCGAACCTAAATATTATATATATATGAGTATTTTAAAAAACTTGATACAATTTTTAATGTTCAAATATTAAACTTTTAGGTATTTAATATATATTTTTAAGTTTTATTTTCGTATTTTTTATATTATTTTGGTGAAAATAGTACTAACCTAAGTATGATATTATCTCTATATACACACGTATACATTTATAGATTCCTAGGCATGTATGTATATGTGTTTGGTAAAATTGGAATAGTAATAATTTTGGAGTATTTTTCATTTTTTCTCGATAGAGACCAAATTTCAAAACATTGCTCTCAGCTTTCCACATTAGTCCAACAATGTCATCATCACTCCTTGTAATAATTATAGAAACCTTTGAAATTTATTGTGGAAAATGATTTTTTAGTCTCACCCAAATGAAAAGTTAAAAAAGTTAAAAATAAATAAAACAGAAGATCGTCATGATTACGATGGATCTCACGGCCGATATTCTTCACATGGACCCAATGACGTAGGGCCCCATACGAGGTGTATCTTACCTCACGTGGAGTTTCTTCTACTTGATTATACACACCACTCGTCACAAATATATATTTGATGCATTATATTAAAGAAAAACTTGCACTCGTTTTTTTTTTTTNTTTTTTTTTTTTGCCAACAAATTGCACTCGTTTTAATACTCATTATTCTTTTTTTTCTTTTTTTTAAGGATTTTCATTAATAAATAAAAAAACTCAAACCAGATTACAAGCTTATCGGGCCAAAAGACCTAAAACGGAAAATGAAACAGAAAACTAAAGAAAAGGTCCAAGAGGCAAATGCCCAAAAAGACTTAAACCTAGAGTCTACTCCACCTTGAGCACCGCCGCCACCATTTACTTGCAGCTTTCGGATCCGCCGGCTCCGACAATACTCATTATTCTACTCTAACACATTTTCATACTTCTTTTCACTTTAAAACACATTATATTGTGATATTACTCAGTTACCCTTCTCTCACAAATTATTGTCTAACTATTATTGTCTACGTTCTACTATCTACATTAAACTATTATTGTCATTATATTTATCTTTCTATTTAACTTTACATGTGTATTCATATCATTTCTTTTTGATAACTTTTTATTATAACCAAGACATGTAGCTTAATGGTTTGTGCTAATATGGTCTCTGTGTTATCCGGAATCGAGTCCCCCTTAATACATGTATTGTGACAGAAAAAAACTTTTTATTATAAGACCAACAACAATAAACACAAGATACAAACTATGGTTTACTTTTGAATCAGATTGCAAGGTTATATACTCATTCTTACCCAGCGTGGTTTGACTACGCAGTGCGAAGCATAATTTGAATCAATTATCTTAGCTTAGTGGTCAGTACAAGATTTCGAAAATAGAAAATAATTACATATACTACAAAAAATGGCGCATAACCAAAATACACATACTAATCCCATATACACATACCACATTCAGCCCAGATTATAGAATAACAGTATGGTTAACTTCTGACCACCAGATAGCTATCCAACGGTTAGCTTTTTGCATATTATAGACCATAAGCTATCACTAACCTCAAATACACATACCACAAATTAGTACATCACAGTCTAGGTCATGGGCATGTTTTTGTTTTGGTCCGACGCATGTTTTGTTTTGTTTTATTTCATTTTTTGTCCGATTAAGGTTTTGTTTTATTCCTTATGATTGTTTTAGTTTGTTGATACATTAAGGAAATGCAGTATATTAACTAAGAAAAGATTGACATAAAGATAACAAAAAAATAAGGTCGACGACCTATTTCCCCCAAAGTATACTCATATAACATCACTTCTACCTAAAGTTTGGGTTTCAACTTATATCCCCAATGTTAAAGTTAACAAATTGATTGCCCATAATTTTAACTTTCAAAATCAATTTGTACACTGTGGTATAATTTAACGGTTTTGTACAAACCAACATAAACCCGTTGTACTAAACCAAACGAAAACCGAGTAAGTAAAAAAACGGAATTGTATATGTCTTTGAACCAAAAACCGCGAGTTGTTAAATCAAAAATTCCCAAATCAGAAGAACCCTAAAATCCCAGAATTGTGAAATCCGGAAACGCGAAATCTCCACATCGTAAAAAACGACAGTCTTGTATTTGGTTTCTTTGTTGTTATTAATTGACTATACTATGAAATTGCACAATATATTTCCGATTGATCAATATCCTTCGATTTCAGATTGTTCAATATCGAAGCCTTCGATTTGTGATTGTTAGATGGTGATTTCTGATTGTTATATGGTAATTAGTTTAAGGTTTTGCATACTTTGAGCTCGTTAATAGTTTTTGAAAATCGATTTTGAAAATCAACAGATGAGTTACAGTGTTGGTTCGAGTGGAACTTTAAACCATCAAGAGAGAGTAAGAGTTGTTGGTGTGCCCAAACGTTGTACGTGTGGAGAAAGAGTTGTTGCTCTTACATCCAAAAGCGGAGCCAATCCGAATCGTCGATACCTTCGTTGTGTGGTAGCTGCAGCGAACACAATAAGCTATTGAATTCTTAAGAATTTTGTCTCTTTGCAATGTATAACAGCAGCAACAAATTTTGTCTTGATAGCTTGTTAAGGATGACCATGTATTCAAGTGGATTGATGAAGTGTTATTAGAGGAGTTTGAGACACTTTCTCATCGAGTCGGGAGGCTTGAACAAGGTCTTACAATTGCTATGGAAAGGCAGAATGAAATAGGCGAAGAGATCTTAATGGAAGCAAAAGTGGAAGTGAAGAAAGCTTTGAAGTTAGTCTTGCTTGTAAGTGTGAGTTGTTTCATTCTCACTGTCATGTTTGGAGTCAGTAAGATAGTTATTTGATGAGATGTATGATGGTTTGATAGCTTGTTTTCATTGTTGTGTTGGACTCATTGTTCTGTTGGAATGACTCATTGTTGATGTTTTAATGACTTTAATGACTCATTGTTGTTGTGTTGCTATGACTTAAGTAAACGAATAGAGACAAAACAACAGTGCTTGAAAGACAAAATCAAAACACAAGTCAATAGTCCATATACCTAGATAAAGGTTTGTGGAACACAAAACACAAAGCACAAGATAATTACATACACCTAGACCGAGTTTCAATGACCGAGACGTCCTATAATGGACACAAAATACAAAAGCATACAAAAGCATTAGACCGAGTTTTTTAAAAGACCACAAACACACAATATCATTCAACAATCAAACCATGATCTTGAGTGACAATTCCTTGAGAGGGTTCCACTTGAGTAGCTTCTGATGAACTTTTATGCTTCCTAGAGTTATGACCTTGTTCACCACACGTCTTACAAGTCATAACCCATTTAGGAAATTTCGATTGCTTCTTTGTTGGTGACTCGTTAATGCCTTTCTTCCTCTTCTCCTTCTTGCTCCTCTTCTTTCTACCGGGTTGTGGTGGCTCGGGAGGTTCATGAATCAATCCTTCTTCTCTGGTTGGCCAAAACGCGCACCTCTCATTGGTGTCAATCCCGTAAGGTATGTTATCCGCCACAACGTTGTACGAAACCATTGACTAATATAGTCTTCAACATGAAGCTTCATCTTCATTATAGCAGCATACGCATGCTCGCAAGGTATGCCACATATGTCCCATTTCTTGCAGCTACAAGACCTTCTATCCAAGGAGACACGGTAAGCACACCCTTTAAACATAACTTGGAAGTTCATGTTAGTACTTCTATGAACCTGAACAACACAAGAAATATTGATTCAATCAATACAGGAGTAAACAATACAAGCAAACAATAGAAGAGTAAGAAATATCTGACATTCAACAGCCATATCATGTTCATATTTCAGGAAATCATTGGCATATGGAGTGACAAGTCCCTTGTGCGCTTGTGCCTTACCATTTCTCTTTGCAATGCGAACCATTGCAAATGTTGCTACAGTTTCCAACATCGAAACTAGTTGTTTCTCTCTCGCTTTAACAATGGTGTTATTGAAGGATTCAGTTGAGTTATTTTCCATGTCCTCACAATGACTCCCAACCTTGTAGAAGGCTCGACACCTTGTTCTTGATTTCGATTTCATCACATTTTGATGCACCTCGGTATCATAGCAGAATAACCTATCAAGGTTCTTGTTGTACTCGGCTTCGTTGTAGCTCCAAGCAAGGTTTCAGATGAAGGGTTTCATCTGAGTTTTCTTCCCATGCTTCGCCTTCAAGTTGTCATAGATGTGTCTAACACACATCCTATGCTCAATGCTAGGTAACTCAAGCTCAACTACTCTGATTAAACCCTGAAACATTAAATAGAAGTGAAATTAGAAGTCGTTAATACGAAGTGCAAATGACAATATAANAACACACATCCTATGCTCAATGCTAGGTAACTCAAGCTCAACTACTCTGATTAAACCCTGAAACATTAAATAGAAGCGAAATTAGAAGTCGTTAATACGAAGTGCAAATGACAATATAAGCAGTTTCTAGTACCTTTTGGCGATCTGATATACCCTTCACCATCTCCTAAGCTTAAGTCTTCTTTAACTTTCTTGACAAACCACAACCAATTGGGAGTGTTTTCCACTTGAATAACAGCCCAAGCTATTGGGTAAATAACATTGTTTCCATCACGCCCCAAAGCTACTAGAAACTGTCCTTTCATTTTGCCTCTAAAAAAACACCTATTAAAGGCCTACAAGTCTCTTTCCACGATCTTCGTAAGCAATCAAAGCACACATAGAACCGATCGAAGACATCTAAACCTGCCTCTTTCTGCAATGTTTCAACCTCTACCGTAGAACCGGGATTTGACTTTCGGATCTTAGATGCATTATCCCTAAGTCTTTGAAACTGCTCAACATATTCACGCTCAATAATTCTCAACGCTTTGTTCCTAGCAGCTTGGCACTGAGGTCTAGACACTACTATCTTCCATTTTTCAAACATAAGTTCCTCTATCTTCATCGGCATGAAATATTCTGGTTCATCACGAATCTTACCTAAGAACAATCTAGCAATCACATGAACTCTAATCATATCGCATTGACCGTTAGGAACACAAATATGGACACTCTTAAACACCTTAATTTGCCAATTTGAAGTTCTTCCAGAGACTGAACAGTACACTCACCACTCACAACCTTCAACAACACAGTTATATCCAATTTTCGTTTTGTCATATCTATATTGCCTAATATTGTAAGTTGTTCTGAGTGCGTAATCTAGAACACACTCCTTAAACGAAACCCCATTGATGACCTTCATAGAGATTTCCAGACCCGCGTCTGTTGCTATGAAACTGTGTCTTATCTCTGTTTCTGAACCACTCCTCTTGACGTCCTCCATCGGGTTCCTATGTCGGAATCTCGTCATGCCGGATTGGAGTCTCGTCGATGAACTCGAGAACCGCTTGTTCCAGCTCATGGTCGTTTCTTTTTTGTCTCTCATCCTCGTCGAAATCATCATGTAGTGCTTCGGGAGGACCAAGATATGTCGCTAACGCCATGACCTTCTTCAATTTCTTCGACTTCAACAAACGAGCAAAGGAATTTTTTGGTTTCTTCTTCTATAGTGTTTGAGTTTTAGGTTTACAAATTGGGGATTTTGTTTTTAATTTGGGGATTTTAGGTTATAAGTAAATTGGTTTGGTTTGAGGATTTATTAATTTCGTTTAGGTTTGGGTTAATAGGGGATTCGATTGGTTGGTTACGGTTTTAATAAGAATTATGGTAATCTTAAACCAAAAGTAACCTATAATATGTGCAAATTGATTTATAAGTTCGAATTTATGTATATAGTAGTTGTTAACTTACAAAACGTGGGCAATCAGTTTGTTAACTTTAACATTGAGGGGATATAAGTCGAGATCCAAACTTTGGGTAAAAGTGATGCTATATGGGTATACTTTGGGGGAAAATAGGTCGTCGACCCAAAAAAGTAAGAAGAGAAGATTGACATAATTCTGATTTCTTAAAACTAAGGACATCTCCATCAAAGGTTTCTCAACAGAGTTCTCATATTAACCGGAAAAAATTAAGAAAATTAGGAGAGAGGTGAGAAACTCTTGAGATACCTTGAGAAACTCTATTTTATGTCACATATCTTTATCTCATAATTTTGTGATTTTAATAAATAAAAAAACAAACACCCATCTATTTAAAATGTCATTTAAATAATCTATACGTTGTTATTTTTCTTACTTTTTTCGAAAATTTATAAAATTTATATTTGTGAAGTTCTAATTACCATAATTTTGAATATTATATTATTTCTTTAATTTATATTAGGTCAAATAAATTTAATAATACTACTTAATAATATTTTCACAATTTAATAAATATTTTTTAATATATGAAACTTTGAAAGTAAAGAAAAATCAGAAAATTTTGTAAAATTATTTATATTATTATTTTCTTCTATAAATAGATTTCATACCTTCTAATTATATAATTTTACATAAAATATATAATAAAAGAGGAAGGGGGTGCTCTCCCATTACGCCAAGTGGCACCTCTTTCTCTATAAAAATATAATTATCTAATTCATAATGTAAAATTTAACAAAATTTCAATGTAGCACAATGGTTAAAGGTATATTGTTCGACATAGATGTCATGAGTTCAATTCTCCACTGACTCACTTTTGTTTATTTTGATACTTTCCCAAAACGACGTAGTTTTGTTGCTTATNCTTCTATATAATAAAAGAGGAAGGGGGTGTTCTCCCATTACGC
>OVAU01002480.1:0-12473 GCA_900406315.1 Biscutella laevigata subsp. laevigata
AACAACCTATAACTATACGTACGTGACCTGTCAATTTTTTTTTATAATTTTTTTTTTATTTTAATTCAATTAAATATTTTATGTTATATATATACATATATCTAATTTTATTTGTCTAGTCATTAAATAAAATAGTCCATTATGACATTTTAAGTAGATAAACCCTGTTTTAATATAATANTAGATAAATATAACTAATATTCTTATTATTTAATTATTTAATTTAAAACCGAGAATATCGGTTCTCGATTTGGTATTGGTTTGATTTAGGTTCTTCGAAAGTAAATCAAGTATATCAGTTCTTGATTCGGTATTGGTTTGATTTAGGTTCTTCGCTTTTAGAAAGTAAATCAAGTATATCGGTTCTCGATTCGGTATTGGTTTGATTTAGGTTCTTCGCTTTTAGAAAGAAATTTAGAACATGTTTGGTTCTTTTCGGTTTGATACTTCTATTTGGGGTCGGTTTGGTTCGAATCCATCAAAACCGGATAATTCGTCAGCCCTAATGTTACTCGTCTTTCAAATATTGTTAATAAAGATCTCATGGCTTGTTAATGTTGGTTTCAGTTGATAGAAAAGAATCCGGAGATGGCAATAGTTTGGTTTTGGAAAGCTATTAACACAGGAGACAGAGTAGACAGTGCTCTTAAGGACATGGCTGTTGTAATGAAACAACTTGACCGATCTGAAGAAGCCATTGAAGCTATCAAATCCTTTCGTCCTCGTTGTTCCAAGAACTCTCAAGATTCGCTTGATAATGTCCTCATCGACTTATACAAGAAATGTGGGAGAATGGAGGAGCAAGTAGACTTGTTGAAGAGGAAACTAAGGCAAATTTATCAAGGAGAGGCTTTCAATGGTAAACCTACAAAAACTGCTCGCTCACATGGCAAAAAGTTTCAAGTCACTGTTCAACAAGAAATCTCAAGATTACTGGTAACTAATATTCCAACTCGATTTGAATATATTTGTTTCATATACTTTCCTGAATCGATGGATTTGGCCTGGAAATTCTGGTAATTGGTTCGAGTCCGGATCGATACCTATTCAAATTTTAGGAACCATTTAGATATTTTAGTATTTGTGTTTGGTTTTGATTCGGATTATTTTCAGGTATTTGAATATAACTTTTTAGCCAATTTTTTTCTAATTTAGTATAGTTACTATTATCTAAACTACTAATTTAGTATACTTTCCCAAATCTATATCTATGGATCGGCCCTAGAAATCCAGATATTTGGTTTGAGTTCGGGTTGGTATCTATTTAATTTGGGCATAAGATTTTAGGAATCACTCAAGTATAATAGCATTTTTGTTCGGGTTCGACGGTTATTTTTCGGGTATTTGAACATGATTTTTTTAACCGACTTTTTTCTAATATAATAGTTACTTCTTATCCAAACTATTCGAAAAATCCAAAACAGTCGATATTTCTATTAAAAAAAATATATAACTAATTTTTAAAATATTAGTTTAATTAATAATAAATATAATAAATATTTTTAATATTCAATTTTATTTTGGATATCTCGTGTATCCATTCGGTTCTCGGTTCGATACCAGTTTATTTTTGACTCTTCAGTTATAAAAATTTAGGCTCTTTTCATTTATTTCACTAATTTCTTTTTGATTCGAAACTTTTTATTTTGGGTTGGTTCAGTTCGAATCCACCAAAACTGTAATTTGCTAAGCCCAACGATTGACTAATCGATTGAATTGGAAATTACAGGGGAACTTGGGGTGGGCATATATGCAACAAGCCAAGTACTTATCCGCAGAAGCAGTCTACCGAAAAGCTCAAATGATCGAACCAGACGCTAACAAATCATGCAACCTAGCAATGTGCCTTATCAAACAAGGAAGGTTTGATGAAGCAAGATCGGTTCTCAATGATATTTTTGAATCTAGGGTTTTAGGTTCTTATGATGTTAAAACAAAGCAACGAGCTGATGAGCTTCTGTCTGAATTAGAAGCTTCATTGCCACGTCAAAGAGATGCTGAAATGGAAGATGTTTTGGGAAATATGTTGGATGATGATTTTGTTTATGGGTTTGAACAGAGTAAAGGTAGTAGTTTTAGATCTAGAAGACTTCCGATTTTCGAACAGATCTCGTCTTTTAGAAATCAGTTAGTTTGCTAGTTTGTTACTTTTGTGTTTGTTATATATTATAGTTTTGTCTGCTTCATAATGGGTTTGAAAATGTGTATTGTTCTCTTGAATAACTCTTTGTATATATAAAAAACAATAATAATGAGATCAGTGCCATTTAAATCTCAAGTTTGCCCAGATTGGATCAGTCTGAACCGAAGTTTTCGATTTTCTTATCAAATTCAGTATGAAGTAGTTAAAAAATCAGAATAAAATTAAAATCCGGATTGGTTTGGTATTACCCATTTTAAATTCTTTTTCTAAAAATATTGTAGTTAAAATCGAAAATAAATCAAGATTGAATTGTGGAGAATATCTTGTATCGAAAAGATGAAGAAAATTTGACTAATAAATGAGTGATATGTGTCAATCAATTAACTGTTGATTAGTTTTGAATTGAAAAAACATATAACTCATCATGATAACAGAGGTTCACACGTTATTCCAGTAAATTGAAATAGATTAATCTGATTGATCTAACCTGAAATAAATCATGTAATATTATCGAAATTAATGATTAGACAAGTCATTATCTCAAAAGGGCGTGTGGAGAATATAGCGTTTGACAACACAAATAATAATAATAATCAATTTTAAAAGAATTAAATCAAATTATTTAGCAAAAGAGTTAAGATATTAAATTTTTGTAGTCAAAATTTACAAAAAAAATTGGATTTTCAAAGCATTGAAATGAAAATTTAATCTCGAACTAATAATCTAAACTTTTAGAAGTTACTGGTTAAAATAAAAAAAACAATAGTATAAATAATTGATTATATTAGTAAATATAGAAGAAAATGTCACTTGTTAAAAAAAGTCAAGAACGATACTCTCGGGCTCTCAATTCAGAATCTCTAATCGGCGCCAGCCTCTCTTTCATCTCTCGCCGCCGCCGCTGAGAAAGGTTTCGCCGGCCGCCGGCCTTGCCGGTGTGACGAGAAGCTTGTCCTAAGCGACCTCTCCTCCTTTTTTGCTTTTCCTTTCGTTTCTTTTAGCTTTGTCTGACGGTTTTCTCTGCTCTGGCGCATTCTTTGGTCTTCGTCGTCTTCATCCTCTCCGGTTAGCTTCTCCTCGGGTTTCGTTCGCGGTTCTCGGTGGTTTGTTGCTATGGTTTGGTCTTCGTTTCAGTTGATCTTGGCTTTCGGTTTCAGAGATCTGGTCGTGTACAGCGGTGGTGCCTTCTTCAGGCGAGCCTCTGGTGCTTTTGGTGGCGTGGTTCGTGTGGAAAGCCGTCGGCGTAGGGTCTTCCGGCGTTAGAGAGATGGAGCCCCTGTCTTCTCTCGTCTTGCGTTCTGGAGCTCTTGTCTTGGTCGTGCGGTTTGTTCTTCTTTTCTGTGGTCTATGTGGTTTGGCTTTGTTTTTTTCTCTGGCTTGGGAGCTCTTTCATTTCTGTTTGTAGTGCTGGTTAGTCTGAGTCGTACAAGGCTTGATTAGATCGAGTTGTTAGCCAACGGATCTCCGGGTTTTTGGTCTTTAATCCTCTGTTTTAGGATGCCTCTTTTTGCAACATTGTCTCGAGCCTTTTCTTTGAACCTCTTATTCCAATTTCCGATTTCAAAATTCAGATTTAGGTTGTCTGTTCAATCGGTTTTTGCGTGNAGGTTGTGGTGCACTCACGATCAGCAAATGCCGGTGTATTTGGNTGCCGGTGTATTTGGACTGAAAAAGTTGAGTTAGCCCATACTTTCGTTTCTATATATTCATTTTCAGGTTCTATTATCTTTCGTCGTAGCTCTAATCTTTATTTGCTGTAACTGAAGTGTTTTTGGTTTCATTGGTTTAAATTTCTCTTCAGTCAGTCTCATCTCTTGTATTGCTTTGGTTTTTAGCTTAGAAATTTCTTCTAATTTTCTTTATTTAGGATTTGTCTCTAAGTTTTGCATGACAGCTGGTTTATGTTGCCTTATTCTTAAGTTTTAGTTTCTACAGTGGCAACATTCTGTATTTTTTCTTGTAATCGTTTGTTCTAATGATAATATAATCAGATGAAAAAAAAAAAAAAATGTCAAGGACGAATTTGTAGATTTTATATTAAAATAATTGTAAATAAAAAATCAATATTTTACTGCTTTTATTTATTTTAACCCCACAAAACTAAAAGGCTTCTTCGTTTTTCTCAAGTTCCCTCCTCTTTCTTCTTCCTCAAAGATTTTCCCTCCCAAATTCCTCTTTCCGCTTTTTCGAGCTTCCCTCTCAGAAATTGAGGTCCAAAAATGGGCAAATACATGAAAAAATCAAAGCTTACGACGAACGATAACGGCTCAATGGAAGTCACTGAACCAACTACGTTAGGTGTTCGAACCAGAGCCGCAAAAACCCTAGCTTTGAAGAGGCTTAATTCCTCTTCCTCTGACTCCGCTTTAGCTGGCGACTCTTCTTGCTATCTTCAGCTCCGTAGTCGCCGTCTCGAGAAACCACCGTCGCTCGTTGAGCCTAAGCAGCATAAATCCTGGATCAAAGAGTCTGGCTCGAAGTCTCGTGTTGACTCGGTTAAATCGGATTTAGCTGCTTCGGGTTTGGTTCCTGAAGCTAATTCTGTGATTGCAGAAGATTCTTTTGGAGAGAATAGTCTTGATTTTGAATCAAGACACAGGTTCGTATTTTGTGACATTGTGTTTCATGTCTTAGCTAAGTACATTAAAGTGTGTCCAGATGCAGTAACTTCAATAGAATGATAATTGGGATTTTTGCTCAGATGTGAAGAGAGTTAGGATTCTCTAAAACTTTTCTTGTTTTCTTCAAATCAATGAGATTTTTTCCTTGGGATTAAAATAGATTAGTACAAGAATAAATAAGGTTTCTTCTTCTTCTTCTCTTGTTTCACTTATTGGTTTGATTTTGTTATGACTATACTCTCTTCTAGTCTTCTGATGTTGGTAAGAGTTCTCTTTGGGTGTTAGATTTGCATATTTCATAGTTATTGCTGTGTGTTCTCTGTGTAACTCATTGCAGAGGTTTCAATGTAGCAAAGCTTGTTTTTGTATTGTATTGGAAGTGAGACATTTGGGGATACAAGGAGTTTGGTCCTTTGGGACATTTTCACTGTATTTTTTCACATGAGTTTCATATTTTTCAAAAGTGGTAGGTGTATAAAAGTCAGAAGCCTTTAATATGTAAGACCAGAGCCAAAACTGAGACTTTCCTAATAAATCTGATGCAAGTACTGTGGTGTCATGTTTCATGATGGGGCCTAGTGGTTTTTGCATAGTTGGGGAATACTTTTGTAGGTTACTCTGTTTACATAGAGGACATTGAGTTTTCCGTACCTTTGTTATTTATTGCATAGCATATCCCATGGGACCATGTACTTATAAAGTCTAGCTTTTGTCATTTACCTAAATCAAGCCTCTAGATGTTCAGTTTTGGTTTGATTCTTGATTGAATGTCTTTGTACTGAGATAATGTAATTGATGTTCCTAATCTGTTTTTGTTTCTTCAGCACAAGAGAGACTACGCCTTGTAACTTTGGTGAGGATTTGGATACCATTGTTACATCAAGTTCTAGCACAAGGTCGATACACACAACAACAACAACAACAACAACAAACAAAGACTACACAAGTGACCGAGATATAGCTGTCCCGACAGCTACTGAACTGGAGGAGTTCTTTGCTTATGCAGAGAAGCAACAACAGAAGCTATTCATTGAGAAGTAAGCATGTTTATTTACTTTGGATTTGTTTTGTTTTGCGCCACAACAACAAAACTATGAACACTAAGATGTGTCTCTTCAGGTACAATTTTGACATTGTGAATGATATGCCTCTCACTGGACGATATGAGTGGGTACAAGTCAGTCCATGAAGTTTTTCAAAGGAAGCAGCAGCTTACAGAGATATGGTGTGAAGTAAGAATGTGATGGAATTAACAGACTAACTGAACATCTGAAATCCTTAACAAGAGTTTGTAATCTCAAGTAATAATGTGGTTTAGAGAAACAAGTTTGAAAGTAGGTTAGGTACATGAACTTAAACCTCACTACTACTAATCTCTTCTTGATTTTTAGATGTTTAGTGAATTTGGTCAATCAGATTCTCTGCCAAATGTTTTTTTTTCCCTTTTACATGTTTATTCACAGCTATTAAGTATGGGCAAATTATCCAGAACCAAATTGGTACTGGAGTGAAATAAGATGTATCAAATTGATCAAAAACCAATGAAAAATACGTTTGGATCCCAAATTTCATTATTCGGAAAACCAGAATTCAACAATCGAACTAGACTAAGAACCAATGAAAAATATTTATTGGATTCTAAATTTCATTACCCAAAAACCTGGAACCGAATTGAAAAATGATATAGACTTCTGAAAGATTTGAGATATAACTATATATCTAAAACATTAGTTATACTCGTAATTAAAAACCTAAAGTTATAATAATAAAATTGAAAATGTTATTTATTTTTATATTTTAATATCCAAACTAATCAAAATAGTCAGAAATAATTTTAATAATATCCAAACTAATCAAAATAGTCAGAAATATTTTGTTTAAATTAATATTTTGGGGGGGGGGGGGGTTTTGTNTTTTATTATTTAGATATATTGGGTACAATAGGAAATCCGAACGTAATTCATAAATATATCGGTTATTTGATATTTTTTATTTATATTATTCGAAACCGATATGAAATTGAACTGAATAACCGAACGCTAGCCCTTAACTACAAGTATATGATGATGATGATGACTGATGGTGACGTGTGTTGAAGCTTGAGAAATATGATTTCAGATGTAGACTTTTGGTGGGTTCACGTGTGTATTTTGATAGTTGAAAGTCTGAATCGTATCATCTTCGTGCAACTGCCTAGATTGGTCCCTCCTTTTTTGCATCACGTGAATGTGTTTCTGTGAATAATTTGAGGTGTACATTGATTACTGAGTTCGTAAGTGTTTAAAATTTCTTATGCCTTGATTTTTGCAACAGAGTTTTAACATAAACAGACAAAAAGTTGAGACAGAGCAAATATAAAATATTGTAATGCTCATTGAGAAGATCTCTGTCGTTTTAACTTTTGAACATCTCTTGTAAAGTAGCCAAGCCAATATGATGAAAACCGTAACTCGAAACTGTAATCTCTTGTAGTGAAAAGGTGAAATGCGATTTAAAATGAATGTATCAACTATTTGTAAATTTACGGTTGGGCGAAAAAAGGTTAGACCTGAAAAATACCAACATAATCCAAATTAAAAATATTATATTATCGAATGGAAAATACAAATAAGATATCTTTTATCCAGGTAAAACCAAAATCAAATTTAAAAATCTGAACCAGTATTTAAAAAATAGAAATCTAAATCTAAAATGTCTAAATTATATTTTATTATTACTTTTTGAAGTTTAATTTATCAATGCTTAATGTTGTTTTTTTTAGACGTGTAATATATGTGTATGTTTAATTTTTAATCTTGTGTTTATTTTTTTATTTTTTTATTCTATTTTTTAATGAGCGTATTTTAAGTTTTCAAGTTTATTTTTAAAATATTTTTTTAGTATTTTAGGTTGAAAGTATTATAATCAAAATCAGATGGAAATGATTTTAGTATGTATGAACGTTATCTAAATTCAGATAGATCAAAACTAAATTCAACTAAAATAAAAATAAAAAATCGAATCAATTAAATGTAAACTTAAAAATTGAAATGATCTGAATCCCTGTGTGAAACGTACATAGATACATACTGCATGTATGCATTGGGATGATGTTAGATCACGGGGGCTCTGACCAGTAAGACACTTTCGGTAATGTGTTTTCAGTTTGATCAATGTTTTGTTTGACCCATTTTTTTGTTAATACTATTTCTTACAAAAGTCCAAAATGTTAAAGAAATAGCACTGATTACGAAAGCTTTTTTTTCTGACTTTTTGGTATGAGTTTTAACTCTATTATGTTTTAAATAAATTTATTTTTTCTGTCAGTCATATTTTTATCAATTACAATGCTACATTCAGAGAATTATATGTTTTGATATTTCTAGTTGATATGAGTTTGCCGAGAACTTCTTAGTCCAGCAGTGACGTTGTTCCGTGCTTGGCACCTCTGCGGCCAGCTGCAAAGGTTAAAATAAGGTTTTCAATGCAATGTAAAGGGAGTAGGTCCCCTTTTGTATCCCACAAAACCTTAAATTTTAATTCAACGAGTCATTTTGTAAAAAGTTGATATGAGTTTTATTTGTATTATTTGGTGAATGACTAGCAAAAAAATGATGTAAAATCACAACAACAATTTATAGTTTGTAATCGTTGAAAAAAAAAAAAAAGATTTATAGTTTGTAATTTGTTGGAGTAGAATTCCATATGTGGTGATACAATGTTTGCACTAATACAAATCGCTAAAGTATTTATCTTGAGTGAAGTGAAATCATTTGTTTTTAGTTATTAATTTATGTTAAATAAAACTTCTTAACAATTCACTAGCGAAACAATTATCTGATGCATCACTCGTTTTTGTGATATATCATATTCTTTTTTGCAAAACTTTGTAGAAAACACACATGTTTGATTTAATCGGACATGATCGAACAACTTTGAAATTCTAAAATTGGGCTGGCTAAAGCTTTAAGCTTTGGAGAATAAGAACCAATTTAGATGTTTACGATAATAACTTCAATAAGAAAGACTTTGAATAACACTTTCTTGACTACATTTTTGTAAATGAGACACTTTGTGAACGATAAACACTTTTTTATTGGTGAATTACAATTCTAACATTGTTCCCTAACTAAAACAAATCGATATCTTTTGATTAATTTCCGTAAAATAAAACACTCACAGAAATCAAATATAGATCGATCTGACGATTAATTCAATCAATCCGATAGTTCTAAGTACAATCGATGATTATTGAAACTTAGACTACTAGCACTAATCAATCTCTCTCCTAGATTTAATCTCTCGATTTCGTCACAACCCTTACCAATCAAACCTATAGTCTTTTATGACTTCCTTATCCTTGTAGAATTATCTGAAAATTGCTCCGATGAATATCATCTTGTAGATAGACTCGAATATTCTCGTTGTTTATTCGGGTTTAGAAATTCTTCGGTTTAGATATTGTAGCCTCTTTAATCTCCCATTTTAGCTTAACTGTGATCTTGAATATTTTTCTGAGATTTTCTTAGTTCAAACCATTAAGCATAAAAAGCTGAACCTGAAATAATAGTATAACATAAACCGAAGCATAACCCATCTAATCAGAGTCTTATAGTAAGCAAACACAAACCAATTAAGCAAAGTCTTGTAGCAATCAGTCCTAAACCAGTCCAAAACCAAGCATTGACCATCTAAGTAAACCAGCTAAGAAGTGTCTAGCAAGCAAACGAGACCCAAATACCAAAACTTCAAAAACTCCCCCATAGTTCAAAGTTACACAGTTCGTTTCGCGATCGCTAGCAGCAGCGATTACCGATAGCGATCGATTCGTGTTCGTTTGCGAGTCGCTGGTCCAGCGATAGTCGCCAGCGATAATCGTATCATTTAAAATTTTCAGTCGCTGCATTTTCGAGCGATCGTTTTCATAAACCAGCGATCAAAACACTTAAAAGACCAATTTACCCTTATTTTAGATTTAATATTACAACAAAACCTAAACCTAATTTCTTCGTCTTCTTCGTGCCGTCTCTCTTTTGTCATGAACATCACAATCAGTCGCTGCGATCGATCAGTGAACCGATCGCTATCGCTAATCGCTAGTCGCTGCCGCTAGCAATCGCGAAACGAACATGACCAAAGTCTGAACTCTTAACCTGATTAGTCTCACATAGCAATAACATGAACTAACAAACCAAGAACGATCTGTAAGAGTTCTAAAACATAGTATTGATCTTACATTTCAAAGATTTGTAGGAGTTCAAAGACATAATCTAGTGATCTCACATAGCAATAACATGAACTAACAAACCAAGAACGATATGGCATAATCTAGTGATCTTATACATACTAAAACATGAACTAAAAAAAGAGATAGAAAGATCTGTAGGAGCTGTAAAGATGTCAAATGTTGCATTCAAGATCACATCATCGCCACCAGGATGGTCGTTTAAGAACATTGTCACATCATAGACCTAACATACCAACAAAAGCTGAAAACTTGAGTAATCTAATCACATTATCGTCCCTAATTACACACAATCTCACATTTCAAACATATAGTAAACTGACTTATCCACACATAAGAGATCAAACAAACATGGAGTAACTTCTTATAAGACAAGTAAAAGGGAAAATCGAATCGTGACATTTGATCAAAGTGAGAGTGTAGAAGAAGAAGAAGAAGAGAATGGAGTTTGAAACCTTGCCGTAAATGACGATCCAACAATCATTAGAGTTACTATGCTAAGAAACCTCCGCCAACGTGAAAAGTTTGCGGTTTACGCTCATCTCCGATCAATCAAATCTCTGAGGTTTCTGATGAAAGTGTTAGAAGAAGAAAACTTTTATTTTTGTCAACGGAAGAAGAAGAAGACTTTATTTACACGGAATCTCTTAAAATGACTTCTCTTTCTTATTTTTTTGGTAAACTGATTCGAAATTGTAAACAAAACAGAATACGAATTCGATTAGTAAAATACTAATCCGAACCCAACTAAACTATGAAAAATATTTGAATGGTTCAAAATATTTTGGCCTTGGATAAAATTGGAATTGAATTCAACAATCGTTCTAGACAAATACATATAATAATAAATCGAGATTATATTAATATTAAATGTATACTAGGTTGTACCTGCGTTAAGCGCGGATTTCTGTTTCAAAATATTTTCATCCAATTTTTATTTTTCATCCAAAACATATATATAACCTTCAGTCTAATCTTCCACCACTTAATATTCACCATAAAACAAAACGAAACAAATTATATTCATAATTATGCATGGGTGACGGTACAAAAATTCATCCAATTTGAGTTCAAATTTAAGGGGGGAAATATCTTCTAGAACAATCTAACAAAATACAATTAATTTAGTGTTTTTCTATGATCTTTTAGAATAAAAACAAAAGAAAAATTTAAAATAGAGTTCACTTAAAAACTGGAAAAAATTTATTAGCATAGTATATAGACTACCAATTTTTTGACCCAAAAAAGAGAGAAAACAAAAAATTAAAATTTATGACTTTGCGAGGTTTATTTATTGTAGACCATGTCCTACTTATTTATAGAATTTAGATTTAGTTAAAAATTAACTAAACTGAAAAGTATACTTATAAAAAGGAATATATTTTGTTGAAAAAATAGGAATATCTTTAAATTATGTTCCGAAATATTTTCATTATGTTAAGATAATCTTTATTTTGGGAATTTAATTTTTATTTTGGGAATTTAATACAAAAATTGTTTTTATATTTATTTAAATTTTGTTCGATTTATTTTTTCTTTAAAGTGATTTTATATAATTTTAGTGATTTTAAATTCATATTTCTATTTTTATTCAAAATATGTATATATGATGAAATTTATAATGCAGTAAATCTTAGATTTTAAAATATTATTTGTTTTAATATAGACAAATTAGGTTAACATGTTTAATTTATGCATATTTCAACCTATGGTTAAAATCTAAAAGCTATATTCAAAAAGTGTGTTTAATTTTAAACTTAGGCATATTTTAAATTCTATTCTTCTTTTTATGAAAATAAATATATTTGATGAAATATATAATGTAATAAATTTTAGATTTGGATTTAAATATATTCCTTTATAGATTTTTAATAAGATAAAGTTTTAAATTTACGTGTGTTTAGAGATATGACTATGTATGTATATTAGATTTTTAATTCAGGGAATAATTCTCTTGTAAAGTTTAATATAAAATTTAATTCTTTAAGTGATTATCAATATAAGATAAAAATTTTGATTTTTTGTCTTAATAAATATATTTTTGTTTTAGATTTGTGGAAGAATTCTGTTGTAAAAGTATTTACGATTTATTATAATTACTTTCGTATCAATATCGGCTATTACAAAACTAAATTTATTATAATTAAGATATTTAATATTGATTAGAATTTTAATATAATAGATTATTCGAAATATATTTATTCTATTAAAATTATTAAATTCTAAAAAAACTAAATTTAGATTATGAATTGAAGTTCAAAATTTTAATGTTGAAAAACAAATATCCAATCACGTGAATTATAAATCTTTTATTACTTAATTGTTTTGTTGTGATTTATTTGGAATATAAAAAAAACATTTTACGAAAAATATTTATTCTGTTATATTATTAAATTCTAAAAAGCACGGTTTAAATTATTGTAGAAATTTCAAAATATCCTCTTACATATTAAACGTGAAGTGATTTTGCTGATGTGTCAACTCC
>OVAU01002481.1:0-12473 GCA_900406315.1 Biscutella laevigata subsp. laevigata
ACTTTATTAAAAGTGACCCTTAAATAATACTATAGAGATGTAAACCTAAACGCCAAAATTAGCGTTTGAAACAATAAAAATCTGACGAAATATTAAAAAAACATTAAAATTAGATAACTTAACAAAACAAAACGAGCACAAAACAGAGAAATAATCTGTCTCTGTGAATTTTACACATTAAATAAAGGTTAGCATTTAAATATATGATTTTATATTAATGACTTTACACATAAAATTAACTTAAATTCCCAAAACTCAAAAGTCCAAATCAAAATCATATAAAACTTTGAACAAATTCTCTAAATATGAATCACATCTATGGATTTGCAATTAGGGCAACGTTTACGTCCTTGTAAAACCAAAGCATACATGAAACATCTTGAACATCCGACCAACACCATCACCGTCGATTCATCATCATCATCATCAATCCACGACGATGCAACCTCCTCCTTCATTTCCTCCGTCGTGGACACGCAAGATGACGTCTCGCTCGATGATGACCTTCGATTAACAACCACTGATTCCACCGTCGTAGCTGGTGGCTCGACTCTAACTCTCTTACCGTTCTTGTTTCTCATTTCAAAAGTTTAGAGGCTCTCTGATTTTTTTTTTTTCTTCTTGATCTGTGGTTATAGCCTCTTTTAGGTGATGGAATGTGCATGTGTGTATATATATATATGAAGTGAAGATGAGCTAAATATGATTATGGAGAGAGAAGATGACTTTTAATTATATAGTAATTAATATATTAACTGGAGGTTGCAGAGTATTAAAGTATAGTAGAGACAAATATATGAAACAAAGGTCATTATAGTAAAAAAAAAAAAAAACATTTATTAATTATATGGACAAATGAAGAGTGAAAATGTTAAACACTTAACAAAAAGAATGGGTTTGATTGGTATGATTAATATATTAATTGGTAAACAGAATTTATATATGGTAAAGAAAAAGAATGGTTAGTGATTTTATCTTAACTATGATTTTATATTTTAATTATATGTCTCATAAGATATAGCGTATTGTATATAATCATTGCAGGCTTTAAAATACGTATCCTTATTACTCTCTCCGTTCTTTAATAGATGGTATTTTAAGTTTTTATTTTTTTTTCATTTTAAATGGTGTTTTCAATTTTTAATGTAAAAATTTAAAACAAAAACCCATTAATATTATGCATTATGATTTTTGATTGGTTATATGAAGTTAATGGTGTTTTTATGAAAAAGAGATAAATTAAATGATGTTTTTGTATTTTATTAATCAACATGAAAAAACCTTAAAAATTAAATATTGAAGAACGGAAGGAGTATTTAGTATTTGTAAATACAAAATTTACAGCTCTTTTGTGTTTGAATATTAGACTAGAATTTAATACAAGAAGCCAATAACTAAAATACAGACCTCAATAAAGAAGTATGTGAAATGTAGCTGTTAATAACTTAGAAATCTCGTGTATTAAATGCTTCGTATTTAAGATCACAATCAAATTTAAAATAATTTAATCAATGGCAATTATGCAACAGGGAGGCCCAAAATGGGATGGTTATTAAAAAGTAAGATTGTTTCACAAGATTATAAAATATAAAAGCTAGAATTATATATTTTTTAAAAATACCATTGACCTTGCATAAAAATCTAATAAATCAACATCAGTTATTTCCCATGTGAAGCTATTTAATGAAAATCCATTAGTGAGCTTTTAATTGATACTGCAATGTATTTAATCAATTAAGTTTAAAGTCTTAAGTGTTTATATATTTGTACAAGAAGAAGATTGATGTCGGTAATTGTCTTGTTCCGGTTTGGGGATTACTTAATCCGCTGTCCAAACGCTGCGTTTGGACTTTTTCCCCCTTTATACGGAATGTAATCCTATATATAACACGAAGACGGGAGGCTCTCCAGAAGTGCCACGTGGCATTTCTGTTTTCTTCTAAACTTATTAATATTGGTGAACTCTTCAGGCTTCATAATTTTGGTTCGATCTTATTCATTGAATCCAATCGATTAATCTTTTGACTTATTTTTTACATTGAATCGATTCGTTTTCTCATTAACTTTTATATATAGGATCCTTTGTAAGAAGAATCACTTCGTTCTCACCAGTTCATTGCTTCATCTTCATCGCTCTCTGCCATTTTTTTGTTCTACGGATTTCATCCATTCTGGCAATAAGAAACCGGTCACCCAATCGATTCATATTAAGCAATCACCTTATTTGTCTTAAATACTGAGATTTCTCATGTGTTCCAGACCTTCGAAGAGGAAACTTTTATACCTAGAGGTAATGAAGATATACATACTTGTTTTCAGTTTCAGGTTTGGGACTTTGGGGTAACTACGTACTGCCATCAAATAAGGTTTGTTCTTCTGTAATTATGTATGATTTCTCGCCTGCAACATCAGGTATTTCTGAGATTCTATTGATATTAACATCTTTTGATCAGTTTTGTAATCATGTTGGGTTAATTCAACACATTGCAAGGAGGTAGCTTTACAGAGATTTTTTTCCTTGCTGCATCCTTCGACTGACTCAGGATCAATATGGACTCGAAACATTTATTTGGAATCTTAACTGCTCTCATCGTTCCACCGACTGTTTGGTTGAATTATCTCGCATCATTTCCGACCTCTCAGGTACAAATCAACTCATTTTTGTCACATAAGTGTTTCCTTTAGTCAAGACTCTTGAATCAGTTCACTGTTATTTTTAATAGCCGGTGAAGTAATTGCAACGATTTTGATAGCAGTAAGCATGTTTCTCTTTGGTACACCGGGTGGAGTTGGGTTTCACCAAACCGTTGCATCAAGGTGATTTACCACACATACAATCTCTCTATGTGTAGGTATAGTAAGACAGAGGTCATGAAATTATTTTGATTCCAGGAGGATATGGCTGCATATGCCCGTTATATGAAGAGACACAGTATCTGCTTAACCAACTCTCTGATCTTCAAGGTAAAGAGCATATCTTCCTTGAAGCCAACTAAGCTTCACTGAAGGTATATCATACATCACTCTCTCTTTCTTTTCTTTATTTTATATGAGTCTAGATCTCAGAATCTTCAGCTAATGATTACTAAGATATTTCCACAAATAAGTTAGTTAGACTAATGTTATGTTTGGCTTACCTGGAAAAAATGTTAGGTTCCATGTTTCTGATCAGATAACTGAAATTCTGCAGGTGGCCGTTGAGATGTTCCTGCAACTGAAATGGTAGTGTTTCCCTGCTTCTTTTTTTTCCCTAACTTATTTCCCTGATTCTTGATCCAATTGAAAATTCAATATGAAGATAACATATACATATCGTGTTTATAGATGAACATGTGAATCAGGGGATATTAAAACTCATCCATTAGAGCAAATTCAAGAAGTTTATCATGGGAGCTGTACTGGATCATCATTACTGGATCATCATTATTCAGAGTACGTGATTCCAAGTTCCTTAAATTTCAAATCTCATAACGACATTCACTCATGTTGACTTGCTGAAGATATATAGGATTTTTGATTTCAAGTCGAGAAAGGCAATGTACGTGTCATTTACGTTTATGTGTAACGGTCTGACATGCATCTCGTCTACACAAAGTCAGTCTTGAAAAACTCTAATTTACTATGGTTCTGTATCTTGTCTTTGAAGAAGTGAACTAATTTCATGTGTGTTAAATACACATAGAAGCCAGTCTCCAAAACCGTGCGTTTGAAACACAAGCCGATATTGGACAAGTGAAACCAAAGCTCTATTCCGCTGTCTCACCAAAATGCTCTGCAAAATTGGTTTATGCAATTGTAGGTTACATTGACACAAGGAGAGACAGAGACATGTTAGAGGCAACTGCATCATAGGTCAATATTTACGGTCAAAACAATGTTGGTATCGGGTGAATTAAGATATGTAAATAAATGTTTGTTATTAAATGATTGAAATTAAAAAAGATTTCTATGTTAACTTTTCTAGCAAAGTAACAACAATGATTAACAGTACAAAGAGCTTATGCAAGCACTTATAGAAATTGAGAAATCGAAAAGAAAGGTATATGAAGAATATGTTGGGCGCTCTAAAGCTGAAAATACTGTTGTTGAGGCCATTCGCAGTGTAAAACAAATCTGGTTTCTGTTTACTTTTCAGGCAAGAGAGTATGTACTCATGTATAAGAAAGAGGTGAGGTTAAGAAAAAAAGGTAAGGAAACATTAACAAACAGAGGAAAATGTTAGAGAAGACTAAACAAGAGAGGAACGATGCACTAGCCATCATTTTAAATGGAAGAAAATTCTACAGTGAGGAACTAAGACGTAGAGTTGAACCAAATAAATGTTTGGAAAAGAGAAAGAAGTGCACGAGAGGACTGAGAAGGAGATCGCAGTGGATGGTGCTATAAGTAGAACAAGGCTACAAAGTCATCTTCAATCCAAGTTTTGATCATGTCAAGATCTACCACACAGAGGAAATGTCTTGGCACTATCAAGTATGAAGGTCTCAAATTTGATGGAGCTTAAATTTAGTCTTGGCACTATCAGCAGTGAAATTTTGTGAATTGCATAATAAAAACATAAACCCGCGCATCGCGCGGGTAATCACCTAGTTTATATAAAACGGTGCCGCATTATCCGTTTTCCAATTAAAGCCATTGCTTGTTAGAGATCATCTCTTCTTCATCAACTTGATATTTGATTCTCTTCATTCAATCATTTGTGTTGGACTATAATCCGTTGACAAATAATAAAATGTATTATAAATTTGTTTCAGACTTTTGAACACAATAATGTCTTTTCTCTGCCTATGACTTCTACATAAATAATGGATCCAATGTAAACTACAATAAATCAAAATAGCTTTAGACCCAAAAATAAATTGTCTGGCAAAAAAATGAAAATTCAAAATAGCTTTAATCATAATAAAAGTCTTGCTTCTTTAGTCTAATGCTTAAATTTTTAATAATTGGATTTACATATATAATCTGTTTCATCATACTATTAACACCAATTAAACAAACAATATTTATATAAATATTTTAGAAACTAAGCATCCGACAGTTTGGCCGAGTGGTCTAAGGCGCCAGATTTAGGCTCTGGTCCGAAAGGGCGTGGGTTCAAATCCCACAGCTGTCAATATTTTTTTTTTTAACTTTTTTTTTTTGTTTTCCTTCACGAAATTAATCAGCTACTGTCGTCTTTACTTTGATTTCCTTTGCCACTACGCCGGAGAATCTCGCAGCTAGTGAAGAAATATCTATGGCGAGAATTCTGAAGAACCGATTGGAATCTCGTTTTCTGCTTCGTTTCCTTGAGTCTAAATGTTCGTTTCCCTCCTATTTCGTGAATTCGAGATCTCTTCAAACCTTGGCTTACGAAGAAGTCCGAACCTCCGGAGATCGGATACATGAATCTACAGCTCTCGTCATTCATGGTCTCCTCGGCTCCGGCCGGAACTGGCGATCGTTTTCTCGATCCCTTGCTTCATCTCTCTCTGCCTCCTCCGCTTCTGGTATGCCTCTCTCTTTCTTACTGGTGTCATCAGCTTTCCTTTGATTTATCGTTTTCTTTTCTTGTCTGTACATACAGATTGGAAGATGATACTTGTGGATCTGAGGAACCACGGGAGATCGGCGGAGGTGGAGGGGCTTAATCCGCCTCATGATCTTGTGAATTCAGCAAAAGATATAGCTGATCTGGTGAGAGCAAGTGGCTGGAATTGGCCTGATGTCGTCATTGGTCACTCTTTGGGAGGTAAAGTAGCCTTGCAATTCATGGAGAGTTGTGCTCGTGGTGATTATGGTGAATCCGCTTCTCCTCCTAAACAGGTATTAGACCGGCAATTTTGGTCTGTTCATTGTTTTGCTTGTTAATTCTTATGCTCAGTGCAAGTTTGAATAAGCTCATTGGTTGTTGTAAGTTGCCCAGTTTGTGCCCTTCTCCGTGAATGATGATGACCATAGCAAAGTTGGTTTGGTGTGGCAGAACAGTTATGGGTGCTAGACTCTGTTCCTGGGGAAGTCAATGCAGAACAAAGTGATGGCGAAGTAGAGAAAGTTCTGCAGACTTTGCAGAGTTTACCTTCACCAATCCCTTCCCGCAAGTAAAGTCTCATTCTTTCCACGGTTCTTGGTGTTTGTCTACCCTCTAGATTGTTCATTTAATAAGCTTAGTAGTTTCATTTACAGTTGATGGTCATCGTATTTTATTAATTGTCATCAAAACCAAAGTATATAATGCTCATGTGTGGTGTACACAATCTGTCTGATTCAGCTGTTGTTGTACATATCATTGAGGCTCCTTTCAGTTTGCAAGCTATATAATTCAAATCTTGTGTAACTTAACGTTGTCTTGTGATTCTAGGTGGCTCGTGGATCATATGGTCGAGCTTGGGTTTTCAAGATCACTATCCGAGTGGATTGGTAGCAATCTCAAGAGATCCGGAGACTCAGAAACATGGGCCTTTAACCTCGATGGAGCTGTCCAAATGTTCAACTCTTACAGGTTTCTTGCCCCTTAAAGACCTTCCTCAAGATATAATTTCATTCATCTAACTTATCACTTTTCCATTACAGAGAGACTTCTTACTGGTCTTTGCTAGAGAACCCGCCAAAAGAGACAGAGATTTCTTTTGTGATTGCAGAAAAGAGTGACCGATGGGACCAGGAAACGACCAAGCGACTTGAAACGATTGCAAACCAGAGACAGAATGTCTCAGAAGGGAAGGTTGCTACTCATATTCTTCCCAACTCTGGCCACTGGGTCCACACAGACAATCCAAAAGGACTCTTAGAGATTGTTGGTTCCAATTTTTTGTCCACACACAAGTAGACGATATCACTACTAAAATTGCATCAGTAATTGTTTCGTTTATCTCTCTTGTCTGTATGGATTGCTTAAAGGCGCAATTATTTTTCCGTTTTGGGTCTCGTTATCTTTTGCGCTTCACATTTCCTTAATCAGTGTGTACAATGTTCCAAACGATTAGCTATAATTAGCTTTTTAAACACAAGATTCAAAAGTGAGGCACAACATCAGTAAAAGCTCAAAAACAAGAAATAAATTTTGTTCCCCTCTTATGGGCCATTCTGTCAAATGGGCCTGAATATATTGGGATCAAACCACAGCTTAACCCTAATGGGACAGTCTGAGTATTAAAGCAAAGCCTTCTGGTTCGTCTCTTTGCCGAAGGCGGAAGATAAAGAAACCCTAGCTCCACTTTTCCTTTCGTCCATTCGAAACCATGGTAAGCTTTGTTTGTTTTAGTGATTAACAGAATGTTATGTCTCTAGTTCATTCAGATATGTTTCAGTTACCTAATATTGTAGGTTAGTACTCTGCTTAGAATCCGTATCCGTTTCTGGTATTGTGAATTGAGAAAATGTTTCTGAAGCAATCCCTATCTTCGGATTTTAATCTCAGATCATATGTATTATCGGCAATCTAGTGTTGAATTATTATTTTTGACTAGTTTTTAAGATAATGCAAACGCATAATTAAGGTTTTTTTGGTGGAATTGTAGTCGAAGAGAAAGACCAGAGAGCCAAAGGAAGAGAATGTGACACTTGGACCTGCTGTTCGTGAAGGAGAGCAAGTCTTCGGAGTTGTTCACATCTTTGCTTCATTCAATGACACATTCATTGTGAGTCACCTTCTTCTGTCGTTTTCAAAATTTTGAGACCAAATTAAAAATTTCCATATAGATTGCTAAATGTGTATATATCTGGATTTTGCAGCACGTGACTGATTTGTCTGGACGGGAAACACTTGTTCGCATCACTGGTAAGCACCTACTGAGATTATCATTTTGTTAGCTTATACATTATGAACCTCTAGCTCAACTTTTCTCTTTGGAGACCTCAGAAGAATCCTGTGATACCTTTGCACAGAAATTGCTTTATTCTTTGACTATATACATAAGCAGTTGTTATATAGAATCGGGTTAGATGCGGTAGTGGTATCTTGTAAATGGCCTTCTCTATTTGGTGCGAGAGCAAACGAAAGTGTATTTAGTCTCTGTTCTTTTGAGGTTCTCTTAACTTTTGGATCCCTTTTTATATGTATTGCTCTTGAATGCACATATGGCTACTAATTTTCTGTAAAACATCTGTAGGTGGAATGAAGGTGAAAGCCGACAGAGATGAGTCTTCACCTTATGCAGCTATGCTTGCTGCACAAGATGTCGCCCAGAGATGCAAGGTATGGCAAAAGAAACTACTTGAAGAAGCTGACCATATGATAAGCCTTTTTGTAAATTTTATCTAATGTTATATTTTCAATATAGGAACTCGGAATCACTGCTATGCATGTGAAGCTCCGTGCCACTGGTGGTAACAAGACCAAGACACCTGGTCCTGGTGCTCAGTCTGCACTAAGAGCCCTTGCTCGATCTGGCATGAAAATTGGCCGCATTGGTGAGAAAGCTATCCTTTCTCTAGTTGTTTTATTGCCATCTTGAATGAAGAAATCTCTTACATCGTGTTCTTGTTTCCTCAGAGGATGTGACTCCAATCCCAACTGACAGTACCCGCAGAAAGGGTGGAAGAAGAGGAAGGAGGCTGTGAGTGTTTTGGCCTCGGATAGATCCTTTCATGGCTTCAATTCTATATCTAGCTTTCTCTGCTTCATTTTGTTTTCCCTTAGATTGATAAGTCTTTTGGTTTTACTTTGCTTTGTTATAGTACCACAACTCCAACTACTTTATCTTCTACTTTATTCTTTGTACTCAAATTTGACGTTGAAAGTACAACACAAGTAGAGAAAAACATCCATTCAATAGCTAAGAAGCCAAAACCTATAGATAAAATCTTCGTAATCCAGCATGCATAGAATGTTATGTCTGAACTTGACTTGAACACTATCAGCTAAGTGATCAGCAATAGGCCTTGGTTCGGGGTAATCTCGGGTTTTCATTGGGTTACTAAATTGAACCATTTAAGTTAGGTTCGATTATCGGTTCATTCAGATATTAATCTTTTATTGAGGGCCAATTCGTTTGTGCATCCAGATACTGGATACAGTATCTAGATGCAAACGCATGAGATGTTATTCGTTTGGTTCTTTTTAATTTGCATCTGGATGTTGCATTTTGATGCATATCTCAAATATCTAGATATTTGAGATGTTGTAGCATCTGCATCTCAAATTTTTGAAATCAAGTTTTCTAAGAAAACGCGAGAATAGAGTTTTTTAAAAAAACGTCGGATTGTGACTTTTCGCGACAAACGCGAGATTGCGGCTTTTCGGGAAAAACGCGGGATTACGACTTTTCGGGACAAACGTGATATTGCGGCTTTTCGAGAAAACGCAGGATTACGACATTTCAGGACAAATGCAGAATTGCGGTTTTTTCAAGAAAAACGCGGGATCGCAGCTTTTCAGGGAAACGCGGGATTGAGGCATTTCAAGAAATACGTAGGATTGCGGCTTTTCGGAACAAACGCGGGATTGTGGTTTTTCGAAAAAAATGCGGGATCGCGGTTTTTCGAGGAAAACGCGTGACTGAGGTTTTTAAGTTAAAACGTAGGATTGCGGCTTTTCAGAAAAAACACGGGATTGCGTTTTTTCAAAAAAATGCGCGATGATAGCTCTTCGAGAAAAATGAAGGATTGCGACTTTTCAGGAAAAAAACGAAGGAATTTGCGGTTTTTCGGAAAAAAACGCGGAATTGCGGCTTTTCAGGAAAAAAACGCGGGATTGCGTCTTTTAGAGAAAAAGCCGGATAGCGTCTTTTCGAGAAAATACGCTGGATTGCGGCATTTCGAGAAACACGCGGAATTTCGACTTTTCTAGAAAAACCCGAAATTGCGGCTTTTCGAGAAAATTTTGAGATATCGACTTTTTGAAACATATGCGAGATTGCGGTTTTTCGGGAAAAACGTCGGACTACGGCTTTTCGGGAAAAAACGCCGGATAACAGCTTTTCGCGAAAAATCCTGCGTTTTCGAGAAAAGCCGCAATCTTGCATTTGTCCCAAAAAGCCGCAATCCCGCATTTTTTCCGAAAAGCCGCAATCCCGCGTTTTATCTGAAAAGCCGCAATCCCGCATTTTTCCGAAAAGCCGCAATCCCGCTTTTTTCCGAAAAGCTGCAATCCCGCATTTTCCTTAAAAGTCACAATCTTGCGTTTTTCTGAAAAGCTGCAACCCCGCGTTTGCCTTGAAAATCCGTAATCCTGCGTTTTTCCCGAAGAGCCGGAATCCTTTTTTTTCCCGAAAAGTCGTGATCCCGCGTTTTTCGTGAAAAGCCACTATCCGGTATTTATAGAAAAATTAATTTTTTGAAAACCGTAGAATTAGGTTTTTTTTCCCAAAAACGTAGAATCATTTTTTTCCGAAAATGGGGAATCAATTTTTCGTGATTAATGAAAAATTGAATTTATAGCATTTAGATGGTAGATGCAGATATAAAAACGAACCACATATGAATTTAACATCCAAATGCAACCTTCAAATATTGTATGCAGATACAAAAACGAACAACATCTGGATGCAACATCTGGATGCAACATCCAGTTGTAGATTCTGGATGCAGATGCAAAAACGAACGGGCCTGAGTTTAATTGAATTTCCGGTTTAAACAAATAATTTCGATCGGTTCAAGTATGTGATTAACCGGTTAATTCATGAATGGAAATTGGGTTTATTTTGTTACAGGCCTTTTAATATAAAGGGCCCAGCCCAGTTTACCTATAAAACCCTAGATATACACTTAGGGAGGTATAAAATGCCGCCTCCTCGAGGGAGTTACTGGAAACAAGACGAACCAAAAGATGCAGATCTTCGTGAAAACCCTAACCGGCAAGACCATCACTCTCGAGGTTGAGAGCAGTGATACCATCGACAATGTCAAGGCTAAGATCCAAGACAAAGAAGGTGAAATCCCATACTCAATCTGGATTCTGTTGTTCTTTTTTGCTTAGCTATTGTGAGACTTGATCCCTTAATCATTTCGTTATCTCCTGTAGGAATTCCTCCGGACCAGCAGAGATTGATCTTCGCCGGAAAACAGCTCGAAGATGGCCGTACTTTGGCTGACTACAACATTCAGAAGGGTGCTAATTCTGTTTAATCTATCTGTTGAACATTTCATATCTTCCGAAAAAGAAATACTCATATCATTGTTTATCTTCTGTAAACAGAATCTACCCTTCATCTTGTGTTGAGGCTAAGAGGAGGTATCATTGAGCCTTCTTTGATGGCTTTGGCTCGTAAGTACAACCAAGACAAGATGATTTGCCGCAAGTAAGCTTTAATTCTTCTCCCTACAATGTCACCTTTGTTGGTTCTGTCATCAGCAAAATGTTAGTTTGTTGTGTGATGTAGTTTAGTGTCTTTGGGAATTAACTTAGCTTCTCAAGCCATTTACGATGCCTGCGAGGTTATAAATGTTCCCGATATTAACATTCCATTCTCTAAACTTTGTCAGCTGGTCAAATTTCTCATCTTTCCAGATGATTTTCTTGAATGGTACATTTATGCAAATGTTCATTGTTGTGTCGTAAAGACTACTGAATTGTTTGATGAAGTTTCGTACCTTTATGTACATGGTTGTTAAGTCTGATTCTAATGCATTTATTTTTGGTTGATTTTTAGGATTTAGGAAGTTTTGTTAAGCATTATAAGTGTAGTTGAGATTATTCTAATTGTAATGTTACTGGTGTATGTAGGTGTTATGCTCGCCTTCATCCAAGGGCAGTGAACTGCAGGAAGAAGAAGTGTGGCCATAGCAACCAATTGAGGCCTAAGAAGAAGATCAAGTAGACTCATATCAACAACTGATCTTTGCTTGTCTCATTTTTTTGTCTTAAAACTTTGCAGTGTTGTTTTGTTTCAGTGAATTTTCATGTTAAAAGATATCATCAGTAAAAGGATTCGGTTTCTATTATTTATCTCAGCCTACCTTCGTTTTCATTTCATCTTTTATATATACATATGATTGTTCTATTATGTTTGTACTTCACCAAGAAATATGCATTGGAGATATTTTTCTCTTTTGACGAGGCTGGAACTTTACCGAATTCGTGAAGGTCAAAGTTTTTTTTTTATGTTTGTTACAGCATCTCCAAAGGCAAATACCTCAAATTTGAAGTATCAAGTGTTTTGTTCCAAATGGGGTGAATTGCTATATTACACTTAATGAAGTGAAAAATTGCTCAATACATTTATTCTTTGCTCAATACTCAATACATTTATTCTTTGCTCAATACATTTGGTATTTGCTCAATACACTTAATGATTGTGTAAACTCTTTTTTACCCCTCCTTCCCTTTCTTTTCTTTTTGTTTCTTTAAAATAAATTAAACCATTTAATTTAATAATTATTTTTCTTCACCCACCAATTATACTATTAATTCATTATTCTTCTTCTCTTCTTCTTCTTTTCTTCTTCTTTTCTTCTTCTTTTCTTCTTCTTGTCACGTGAAGGGATCAATTAAGAGATGTTGGAGCTTACTTAACTTGTAAGTGTATGCATTTAGAACACTCATGTTTATT
>OVAU01002483.1:0-12468 GCA_900406315.1 Biscutella laevigata subsp. laevigata
GATATATCTATTGCACTCTTGTTGTCACACTGTACCAACATTTCGCTTATATCCAGCACGTAGTCCTTAGCAGTCTGTTGCATCCACATCAGCTGAGTGCAGCAACTGCCTAAGGCAATATATTCTGCTTCAGCGGTAGACAAGGAGATTGAGTTTTGTTTATTACTCATCCAAGCTACGAGATTATTCCCTAGAAAGAAACACCCACCACTCGTGCTCTTTCGATCGCCAACGCTTCCGGCCTAATCTGCATCACAAAAACCTGCTAAACTGATATTTGTATCTCGTGTATAGTAGAGGCCTAGATTCATTGTCCCTTTGACGTATTTAATAATTCGCTTGACTGCCAACATGTGTGATTGTTTTGGATTTGCCTGATATCGTGCACAAATCCCTACACTTAGGCACAAATCAGGTCGACTTGCTGTAAGATACAGTAGACTCCCAATCATACTTCGATACAACTTTGGATCTATCGATTCTCCTGTATCATCCTTAGTGAGCTTGATTGTTGTGCTCATCGAAGTTTTGGCTTCTTTGGTTGATTCCATCCCAAACTTTTTGACCAGATTTTTAGCATATGTACTTTGAGTGACATGTATCCCTTTCTTCGTTTGATTTATTTGAAATCCTAGGAAGTACTTCAATTCGCCTAACATGCTCCTCTCAAATTCTTGTGTCATATATTGAACAAACTTTTGAACCAGAGCTTCATTGTTGCTGCCAAACACAATATCATCCATGTATATTTGTACGATCATGATTTTCCCTTGTTCGTGCAGTATAAACAAGGTTTGATCAATACTTCCCCTTTGATATCCTGGGTTGGTTAAAAATGTTGTAAGTCTTTCAAACCAGGCCCTTCGGGCTTGCTTCAGACCATACAACGCTCTCTTTAACTTGTACACGTAGTCTTCTTTACCGAGTTCTTCTAATCCCTTGGGTTGTTCAACATAGACCTCTTCTTTCAATAGTCCGTTCAAAAACGCACTCTTCACATCCATCTGATACAGTTTTATGTCGAGCCAACATGCCACACATAATAGAAATCTGATAGCTTCCAAACGAGCTACTGGTGCAAACGTCTCATCAAAATCCACTCCTTCGATTTGTGAGTATCCTTGAGCTACTAATCGAGCTTTGTTCCGTACCACTATTCCTGTGTCACCGCTTTTGTTTTTAAAGATCCACTTGGTTCCTACTATGTTTGTGTCATCTGGTCGTGGAACCAGTTCCCAAACATCATGCCAGACAAACTGTTCTAGTTCTTCTTGCATAGCAATCACCCAGAATTCATCTTCTAATGCAGCAAAATGATCTTTAGGTTCAATTTGAGATACAAAACAAGCAAATCTAACCATTTCTTGAAAGTCAATTTCAATTCCGCGCGTTCTGCGTACATCCTGCACATCCCCGATCACATTGGTTATTGGATGATCCCGATGTACCTTAATTGGTCGGGTATGTTCATTCTCTTCGGATTGTCTTGCATTCTGTACTGTTCCTGACTCTGTTGATTCATCATACTCGTCGTGTATGCCTACTTCCCTTCTTGCGGTTCGATCATCAAACACTACATTAACTGACTCCATGACACTCGATGTGCGATTGTTGTATACCCTGTTGGCTGAGCTGTTGTTTGAATACCCTAAGAACATGCCTTTATCACTCCGAGCATCAAATTTCCCCAGATGATCCTTATCATTCAAAATATAACACGTGCACCCAAACACATGGAAGTAGTGGACATTTGGTGTTTTCCCTTTCCACAATTCATATGCTGTCTTAGTTGTTCCTTTCCTGATGTATACTCTATTCGTAATGTAGCATGTTGTATTGTTTGCTTCAGCCCAGAACCGTATAACTACTCCATTCGCATAGATCATTGCTCGTGCCATTTTTTGTAGTGTACGATTCTTCCGTTCCACCACCCCATTCTGCTGTGGAGTTCTAGGAGCTGAATATTGATGAACGATCCCTTGTACCTCACATAACAATTTCATCGTATCATTCTGAAATTCTCCACCATGATCACTTCTAATCTTTTTGATTTTCCTTTCTCGTTAATCAATTGAAGCGCTAGTATTCTAAAACTCTCAGCTGTCTCTGACTTCTCACGCAGAAATCGCACCCACGTGTACCTCGAGAAGTCGTCAACTAGTACAAATACATACCTCTTTCCTCCCAGACTCTCTATCTGCATTGGACCCATCAAGTCCATGTGTATTAACTCCAGTGGTGTTATAGACTGAACTTCACTAATCCTTTTATGTTGCACCTGAATTTGCTTTCCTTGTTTGCATGCTCCACATACAAGTTTATCGTTATTGGTGAGTTTAGGCATTCCTCTGACTATGTTCTGTTTCGCTAGATGTACCAAGTTTCTTACATGTATATGCCCTAGTTTTTTATGCCACAAGTTCAAGTCGCTCATCACACTAAGACATTCAACCTGTTCAGTCCACCTGTAGCAGTTGTTGTTTCCTCGTGTGCCTTTTAGCACCACTTTCCCTGTTTTATCAACCGCACGACACATAGACTGATTAAAACGTACATTAATCCCTTCATCACACAGTTGGCTGATGCTAATTAAGTTTGTCTTAAGTCCTTCAACCCAGAACACATTGTGCAATTCTGGCATTCCTTTACCCATCGTAGATCCTTTTCCCTTGATCCGCCCTTTACCTCTGTCTCCAAACGTAACCTTTCCTCCTGACAATTTCTTCAGTCCTACTAGATTAGCCACATTACCTGTCATATTTCTGAAACAACCACTGTCAAAGTACCATTCCTCCCCGAGTCTCGCTTGTCCCTCACCGGCCATCAAGCATATCTCTTCTTTAGAGTACATATCCTTTTTCAGTACCCATGCATGTGTACGGTCAGCATTGCTCCAGTGCATTTTCTGCAACTTAAACAGGTTGTTGATTTTTTGCTTGAACTCAATGCACCAACTGCGAATGTGTCCAAAGACTCCAAACCGACCACATTGAAAGCACTGAACCTGTCTTTCTTGAGCCTCCTTCCGCTGAGTATGCCCCATTCTTTCGGCAAATACTTGTACTCCTCCTATATGGAACTTCTTTCGTCTTTCCATGATACCGGCCAGCACTCGCTTTCCTGCTTCTTTGGCCCAGTTTTTTATAAGCTGTTTGTTATTAGGCACTGCTGTGTGCCCACCAGAGGTTTTTGACCGGTTAGAAAATTCAGCCAGTCGTGGGTTTTGTTCGTAAACTACATATGCTGTCTCTATTTCTGCTGTATTCTCCTTCATCTTGACAATATTGTACTGTGCAGTGATTAGATCAGCTCTTAGCTCCCTGATTTCATTAATTCTGATCTTGTTTGACTCTTCCTCGGTGACCAGCTTCTTTGTCAGGCTAGCTAGTTCTTTGTGCAACTCACGATTTTCGTCTGTCAGTCTTATCAGATCCTCACATACTGATTTATATTCGTCTAACAGTCCAGGCTTATCTTCTGTATTAGACTCTGAGTCGTCGTCCGCAAGCTCGCTGGTTACTCCAAAGAAGGCTACAAAGTTACTCAAGTCCTCGTCATCGTCTTCACTTTCTTCTTTGGTACTTTCCTCGTTTATGCCTATCATGGATTTCTCATTCTTCCCTTTAGAGCCACACACATTCTGATAGTGCCTGTACCCTTTACATTCGAAACACTGAGTTTCCCGAGTCTTGATTGTTGGACAGTCGCCCTTCATATGACCATATCCCTTACACTCAAAGCACTGGATGTCCCCTTTTTTCCTTTTTCTCTATCTAAGAAGCTTCGACTATTGTTACCCGGTCTCCTACCTTTCTCAAACCTGTTTAATACTCGATCAAGTCTTTTTACAATTAGAGCGACTGCATCATCTTCTGTCTATGGATTGTCGGCGTGTCGGTTTGTTTCGTTAGCGCACAAGGCTATCCCTTTTGGTTTTTTGGACGGACCAATTTCCATCTCATGTGCCTGAAGCATCCCTACTACTTCATCGAATTTTAGCTTGTCCGTGTCGGCTGAGACAGACATGGCCGCTTTGTACGCGGCAAATCTGTTAGGAAGACACCTTAGTAATTTTTTCACCAGCTTCTTCTCTTTGTACTTCTTGTCGAGTACCTGGGCTTCGTTTGCTATTTAGCTAAGTTGAGCGTTGAATTGTGCAATTGACTCGTGTTCCTCCATTCTGAGATTTTCAAATTTTGAAGCCAGAAGATCCAATCTGGATCTTTTTACGCTTGATGTGCCTTCAAACGTAGTTTGCAAAATATCCCATGCTTCCTTCGCCGTCTCGCATCCCTGANCCGTCTCACATCCCTGAATTAACTGAAATTGGTTGCTCTCAACTGCGCTGAATATAGCTCCTAATGCCTTTGCATTGAATTTTGAAAGCTTCTTCTCATCCTCAGTCCATTCTTCTTTTGGCTTAACCGTGCTAACCCCTGCTGCTCCAGCCGTAGCTGGTTCCTTCCATCCTTTTTCAACCGCCGTCCAGGCATCTTCATCGATATTTATAATGATCGTTCGCATCCTTACTTTCCAAAAGCCATAATTGCTTGGATCAAGCAATACTTGCTTCGAGAATATCAAATTCGAATTGTCCATGTCCTCTTCTGATCGTACCTGTTTGTGTTACAGGTACCGAGCTCTGATACCAATTGAAATTGTATAACCCTAAATCTGATGTATTAATCAATCGTGATTACACTTCACCAAACCAATAATCAAACACTTTTGATTATGGATCAAACCCTAACCCTAGGTTCTGTTCTAATCGATAGAACTCCTTGAATAGTACACCGTGATTGCCTTAACCCTTTGTGTATAGATGCTCAATTCTTCTTAGAGGACTTGTGCTCTCCTTGAATCGATACCTCGCTCTTATCCTTGTCTTCTCTATTTATAATACCTTGAGTCCTAGTTTATCTTATATTACTGATTCTCCTAGATTTTCTCTACTTGACTTTATCTTGTATCTTCCGATATCCTAAATATCTTTTGGGTAGCCTTTATTGTTTTCTTTCTTGATTATTCTATTTATGTACCATGTCCTGTACTTGAGATCTACATCTTCATATATGCCTTCTAAAGATTAAAAAATGAAATTATTTATTAGAATAAATTCCTGTGATTTGAGTTGATCTGAATTATTTTTTTTCTTCTTATTTTCTTTTATTTTTAAATCACAAACACTGAATCATAATACTTATTTAAAACTATTTTTTCAGCAAACATTATATTAGACAATAGTTAAAATTTGTAATCTTATACATATAAAAAGAATAAGTGCTCTCTCATGTTGAAACGTGGCACCCCTATAGAAGTAATTAAAATTTTGATAAAATAAGAGACTTGAACTCTTGAACTCAAAGACAATTCGTAGGGCTACGTACAACCAATTGATCTAAATGAATATTTTGACAAATCTAGTAAATTGTAGACAAGTGTGTGATTTTGTCAAATCAAATTGGTTACTTCGGTTAAAGTGTGTCGAATCGAACCAATTAAAATCGAAAGTTGGATACATATTTGAAATTTGGTTAAAAATTTTGATTGGACACATCATCATCATTTATAAATAAATTAAATTAAGATGTATTAAAATATATATTAAATATAATTAAAAAATTGAAATGTTTTAAATAATTAAGTAAAACCTAAATTTAATTTGTAGATGCTATTAAAGTTAGAATTTAATTTTAGGGTATAGTAAAATAATAAATAGTAATTAATATAAAATTTCTATAACTATTTTGTTTATTTCTTGAAAGTGAATTAGTCAATATTTTAAACTAACACAATTAAAATCATTCTCAATACAAATAACAACTCAAGTGTATGTTAAAATGAAAATATATTAATTATCATTCATAACCCAAGTTAAAATAAAATTAAAAATAAACAATAGACAAAATAGATATTAAAATACATCAAGTAGATAATAAGATATAAAATATAGGGAGAATAATAACACAAAAATAGAGAACAACAAAATGAAAAATAATAATATATAATAGATGAAATTTATGAAAATCAAAACCAAAATTACAATTATTTCAATATTTAAATTTTGTTCATTAATGTAAAACTGAAGAAAAATAAATATTTGAAATTAATATAAAAAATTATAATGATTATAATATAACATTCATAATATAACATTTATAAACGCGAGTTTTCTCGTAGTCCTTATGATATATAAGACCCTAAATTAAGACCATCGTCTCCGATAATCATTTACTCACAATTTCTGTTGGAATAAATCTTCAACCGTAATCTCTATCATATATAAATTTATCTAGATAATTTTAACATCTAGCTTTGTATATGTTGTAAAATGGGTATAAAATTTAGAATTTTATCATTTAAAATTGTATATGTTGTAAATTCTATGGACGTTAACGTTTTCCTGTTATATTCTACCTTGCCGACGTCTTGGTAAATTCTATTTTGTTGGAAGTAATTGTTTTTTTTTTTTTTTTGTTTAAGATTTTCATTAGATAAAAAAAGGCAAAGCCCAATACAAATCCGCTTACAAGCCCAATGGGCCTTTTTATGAAATGAAAAAAAGAGAGAAGAGGCCCAATAAGCCCAAAGAGGCCCACTAAGCCAAAACCCTAATTGATTCACCTTAGACGCCGCCGCCGCCTCCGCCGTGAAGAGGAGAAACCACCGCCGCAGCTAAAAGCAACCCTAGCCTAGCTTCGGATCAGAACCCGGAAGAATACCGGCGTTGACCTATGCGCCTGAAAGACCCTAAGCCGCGTGTGGGAAGCAAACAAGGGGCGCCGCACCGCCACCGCAAGAAACCACCTCCGCCGCTAGCCCGCGAACGGGACCCAACCGGACGAGATAGAGGAGAGGAGACCACTTACCTGGCGGCGACAGAACCACAAGGCCGAGAGACAGAAACGCCGGAGAGCTTGCCGGCCACGACCCCGCCGCCATGACAAGACAAGATCCGACGAAACTGCCTCCAAGCAACGGTGAGGGAGATATGGGTCATCTCCAACGAAGAAACCCATCCCACGCCGGAGAGAAGACACGTCCACCGGAGACGACGCGGGAGGCTCAGCAGAGACCGAGCATGGAGAGTCGCCGGCCACCGAGAAAGGGACAGAAGACTTGCGCCAAACGGATGAAGGGAGGATCTGCGATTTGGCTCACCTCCATCGCTCGGCCAAGGCAAGATCTGGAAAGGGAAGAAGAAGAAAACGAAAAAGAAAAAAAAAGGGGGGGTCGCGGTGCACGAGACGGACCAGACGACGGCGGATTTGTTGACCTCCGCNGAGGCTCAGCAGAGACCGAGCATGGAGAGTCGCCGGCCACCGAGAAAGGGACAGAAGACTTGCGCCAAACGGATGAAGGGAGGATCTGCGATTTGGCTCACCTCCATCGCTCGGCCAAGGCAAGATCTGGAAAGGGAAGAAGAAGAAAACGAAAAAGAAAAAAAAAGGGGGGGTCGCGGTGCACGAGACGGACCAGACGACGGCGGATTTGTTGACCTCCGCCGCTCTTCCCTCTCGCCGGAAGACTATAGGATGTTGATAGCTAAATTGACATTGTATAGTATCATATACACCTTGTTGATAAAGAAATTGAAATGGTTGCAAAATGATTACATATAATTAATTACACCTAATTTTTTTGGGTTTTTGAGATGTAGTGTCATCTATTCTATTAAAACATAATAAATCTACTACAATGTTATAATGAACTATTTTCTAGCAGGCAAATATTTATTTACAAACATATTATTGTTTATATACAATAATATATATATAATAAGTATCACGATGAACAAGATTTAGAAAATATATATTTAATACTTTAATAACTTTAAGCTAATAAATATTATAAGAATATTCTTTCTATTCATTTTTATTAATACAAAACTATTATTATTTTTATACAATAATATATACAATAAGTATCACGATGATACAATTTTTTAAATATATATTCAGTAATTTAATAACTAGAAACTAATAAATACTCTAAAAGAATATTCTTTCTCTTCATCTTTTCATTAATCCTCTATTATATATTCATATTTTTTTTTCAATATTAAAATTCAATTCATAATCACATACAATAACAAAAATCTATATATCTAATGAATTAAAATTAACAAGATATTATTTTATAAGTAATATTTTAACAATTTTTGAAACTAACCGATCATAAAATTCAAATATAATTTTTAAAGTAATGAATAAATATTTGATGCACACACGTATACATATCTCACATACAAATCTTACGCCAGATATATGTGTTTAATAATATTATTTTACTTAGACGATGTTTTTTTATCAAAACACCTTACATTTGTTATTTTATTAATAAAATAAAATGCCACAAATTATTGATAAAAGAACTATAAATATTAACAGATAATACAATTTAATATCTTATGATTTTATGCTAGAAAATATATTGATACATAAATATTTAACTAAAATAAATATTTAGAATATAAAATATTATGTGATTTATAATTTAAAATATTAATTTAATTTCAAAATAAAAAATAAACACGTAAAGGCGGATACAACTCTAACTAAATATTTATTTAATGTTAGAAACATGTCACACTTCATGTGTGTTGTGAGATTCATAATGTTATTTAATGTTAAGACTTGTTCAGGTTCACACGTAAATATTGTCAAATAACAAAATCCATATATAAATCCTTTTTTTTTTTTTTTTAACCAGGGAGGGTTCGGCCTTCGGCCCTAATCCCCCCTAGGCCCGGAGCCAGCCTTTGTATGTACCTGTTACGGCCCTGGACACTCCTCCCCGCCCGATGTTCGAACTCGTGACCTCCCAGACAAATGCCTGAGGTGTTACCAGTTGAGCCGCCTCGGTCGGGTAAATCCATTTTTTAGGTTTCCTAATTTCAAATTTTAATGAAATAAAAAATCGAAGACAATGGCATTCATATTTTTATAGAAAAATAAATCAATTTAATCACTGAGTTTGTTCTGTTTTAAAATTTTAAAATTTTTATGAAGAAGAAAAATAGTCAAATTCACTTGTAATGGTTAACATAAACAATGTTTTTAAATTATTTTTTCTATATGTAATAACAAACTCAGTAATATAAATTATGAAAATTTAATAACTCTTTAATCACTTATAATAAGATCACAAATAAATATTTAAATTAGTGTGAAAAGATTTGTGTGTATTTTTTTTCATGTGCTCAAATGAGTTGAAAGGACTCAATCCAAACGACAACCAGCTTCTCAAACATTTAAAATATGTAATATCATTATGATAGAAATTTAATTATTATATATTTTTATTTATGTATAAGTTCGGTGTATATGTTCTTTTTTTTGTGAATTTACGGTTACATTTAAATTAGGGGAATTGTTGGAGATCAAGTGAATATTTGTATCTCTCGAAGATTATATTAATTCGCACATCTTCAAATGAAGGGTTATAACTTTAAGATTGATGTTTATGTTATAAATAATAGCAACATTTTGGGGAGAATCATTGCAATTTTCAATGGTAAATCATAACAACTTAAATTTACCAATATATAAAATTTAGGTATCTTAAAATATCTTTCGTTTGGGCTATTATCCACCAAAAAAATATAATTTCTTAAAATACAAAATTTTGGTGGTGTGCAAAATCTCAATTATCTACCAAATCAAAATATTTTCCGAAAATATAAAATTCTAGTTCTTAAAAAATTTCTCAATTTTTTGGACTATATATTTATCCACCAAAAATCATATTTTCTCTAAATATAAAATTCTAACGTTTTATAAAAGCTTGCAATATTATCCACCAAATAAGCATAATTTCTTCAAATACAAATTCTAATGTTTTAAGTAATATATTTTGTGGTCTATTACCCACCAAATTATCATATATTCCAAAATACAAAAATCTAGTGTTTTACAAAATCACTTAACTCATATGGACTATTATCCACTAATTCAACATAAATTCCAAAAATAAAAAGTTCTAGCGCTTTACAATGTCTCTCATCTTTGGCAGACTATTATATCAAACCAACATGATTTCGCAAATAAAAAGTTCTAGCTTTACAAAATCTATCAATTTTTGTGGGCTATTATCCATTAAAAAGCGTAAAACATAAAATTCTAGGATTTAACAAAATATCTTAGTTTCTATGAAATATTATCAAAATAAAAAAGATTTTAGCGTTTTACACAACCTCTGGGTTTTATAGATAATTATCCACCAAATCATCATAATTTCTCAAAATAAAACATTTAATTTTCTTATAAAATCTAGCGTTTTATAAAAAATTATAGTTTTCTCTGGACTATTATCCATCAAATCAACAAATTTTTTGAAAATATAAAATTCTATCGTTCGACAAAATCTCTCAGTTTTACGCCCTACTATCTACCACTATATCATAATTTCTCAAAATAAAATATTCTAGCATTTTTTTTAAAATATACTAGTTTTCGTGGATAAATATCCATCAAATCAACTTAGTTTTTCAAAATACAAAATTCCAACGTTCTAGAAAATATCTGAATTTTTAAGGACTATCTACCAATATAGCATAATCTCTCAAAACTGAGAGATTTTTATACACAAAATCAATGTATACAAAACTGATACAATATAGAATATCATATTCTTTTGGTAGATAAAATATCATAATCTCTCAAAATACAAAACTGATGAATTTTGTAAAATTCTTAAATTTTTTATTTATGCTAGTTTGGTTGATAATAACCCCCAAGAACCGAGAGATTTTGTAAACCACTAAAGTTCATATTTTTGAAATTATGGCATATTAAAACGATAGAATATCATATGAAAAATATAAATTCTAGAGTTTTACAAAATCTCTCAATTTTTGGTGACTATTATCAACCAAATTAGCATAATTTCCCAAAATACAAAATTTTAGAATTTCACAAAATCCATCATTTTTGTGAAATATTATCTATCAAATCAATTAAATTTTACAAAATACCATACTTTAACATTTTATAAAATAACCCATTTTTGCGGCTATTATCAACCAAATGAATGTAGCTTTCTAAAATATAAAATTAAGTATTATATAAAATCTCTCATATTTTGTGGATTTTTATCCACCAAATGATGATAATTTCCAAAAATATGAAACTCTAGTATTTTAAGAGAATTCTCCAATTTTGATTGATAAAAATGAGGATAATTTCCAAAAATATGAAACTCTAGTATCCACCAAATTATCATAATTTTCTTAGATAAAAAATTCTAGCATTTTACAAAATTTCTTAATTTGTTTGCACTATTATACCTCAAATCAGCATAATTTCTCAACACAAATTTCTAACATCTTAAAAAATCTCTAAGTTTTTGCACTATTTTCCACCAATGAGCATAACTTTACAAAATTTAAAATTCTATAGACTATTATCCACAATATCAGTGATGGTCCACCTTAGCATTTTACAAATATATTAGTTTTTATAGACTATTATCCATCAAATCAGCATAATTTCTCTAAGTAAAATATTCTAACTTAGTTTTAAGGAATATTACCTACCAAACCGACATAATTTTCCGAAATAAAAAGTTCTCACGTTTACAATTTTATAGACTATTATCCACAAAATCAACATAATTTACTATAATACAAAATTATAGCATTTAACATTTAACAAATTCTCTGAATTTTTATAGAATATTTTTCACCAAATCAGAATAATTCCTCAACATTTAAAATACTAGCGTTTTACAAAACCCCTCAGGTTTTATGGACTATTATCCACCAAATTGACATAATTTCCAATAATAAAATATTTTCTCGTTTTATGTAATGTCCAATTTTTATGGACTAATATCCACTAAAAGATAATAACTTCTAAAAAATCTATTTTTATATAAAATCTCTAAATGTTTTGAATTATTATCCAACATAATTATTTTAAGTACCAAATTATAGTATTTTATAAATCTCTTAGTTTATGTAACCACTATCCACTAAATGAGTATTATTTCTCAAAAGACGATACTCTAGTGTTTTATAAAATATGTTAATATTTATGGACTATATCCATCAAATTAGAATAGTTTCCAAAAATATAAAATTTTAGCGTTTACCAAGTCACTCAATTTTCTAGACTATTATCTACCAAGTAAGCGTAACTTCCTGAATTAAAAATTATAGTGTCTTACAAAATCTTTCTATTTTAGTGAACTATTCATCAAATCAATATAATCTCCCAAAATAAAAATAATTTAGCATTTTACAAAATCTCTCGGTTTCTATTGGACTAGTATCCACCAAATTAACATAATTAATAAAACAAAATAAAAAATTCTATCCATTTACAAAATATCTTAGTTTTTATGGAATATTATCCACTAAATGATGTGATCCTAGATAGCTCACAAACTGAATTTGGAAGCATTGAGATTCAAGCCATTTCNCTGTAGATACCGAATGGAGCGATCACAAGGAGCAAAGCAAAAGAA
>OVAU01002484.1:0-12468 GCA_900406315.1 Biscutella laevigata subsp. laevigata
GTGAGAATGAACTACGGCCCAATGATAAATGAGTGTAACACTAAGATGGGCTTATCCGGATCGGGTCGGGTCGGGTTAAAAAAAAAAAGGGTCGAGTACTCGAGAGAAACCCTCCTCAGGCGACTAAAACCCCATCTCACTTTTGTTTCTGTGGCTCGAGCCATCTCTCTTTGTTGAAGTCAAAATGGCGTCACTTGCTCTACGGAACCCTACCTCGAAGCGTCTCCTTCCATTCTCTACTCAGATCTACTCACGTTGCGGTGGTTCCATTTCTTCGACTTACTCGATCGCTCATTCAGTCGGAGGAGATGATTTATCTTCCTCTTGGTGGAGATCGATGGCTACTTTTACTCGAACGTGAGTTTTGTTTCCATTTCTTTCTTTATTTCGCTTGTTGGAGCTTGCGTTTGGAGGTATGTAGAATGTGAGTGATTCTGATTGTTGTAGATTCTCTGCTTCTTGGTTGATGAATGAGTGAATTGGTAGGGAAAATGAGTTTACTCTGTGTCTTTCTTAATCTATGGTATTGCTTTTGTGGCAGAAAACCTCATGTAAATGTTGGAACAATTGGTCATGTTGATCATGGGAAGACAACTTTGACTGCTGCAATCACAAAGGTTACATTTCTTTTTGTTTCCAAAATCATTGCTTAAGAATCAATGGAATATAGTGAGATCCTACTTGTGTTTAGGTTCTTGCTGAGGAAGGAAAAGCTAAAGCTATTGNNNGATAAAGCACCTGAAGAGAAGAAGAGAGGAATTACAATTGCTACGGTCTGTGTTATCTTCTTCTCTCATTTTCCCTAGTAGGTTCCGAGCCTATATTTTTCTCTAGTGTATTTACTTGATGTTACTTGGTCCTGTAGGCTCATGTGGAGTATGAGACTGCAAAGCGTCACTATGCTCATGTGGATTGTCCTGGGCACGCAGATTATGTTAAAGTAAGATGTCAAATTTCTTTTTGGTTCATAACTTCATATAATATTGTCACTAATGAGATTGCTGAAAATAGTATGCTAGTGTCCTTGGAATATCTCATTCTTTCCCTGCAACAATCAATGTTATTCATCTCTAAGCTCTTAAACTCCTATTTTGTGATTACAGCTTAGAACCCTATTGCTAGAAGGATTATTCTAGTATATGGTTTAGTGGACTAGCATGCATCAGTCTATAGATTTCCTCTGAAATACTTTTACAAACACTTGAGACTAAATGCTTTAGTTGCTAACTTTCAGAATATGATTACTGGAGCTGCACAAATGGACGGTGGCATTCTTGTGGTTTCAGGTCCAGATGGACCAATGCCTCAGACGAAGGAACATATTTTACTTGCTCGTCAGGTTCAAATCATTATAAAAGCTACTAAACATGAGTTATATATTATTGGCGATCATTTTAATTACGTGATGTTTCAAAGGTTGGTGTTCCATCACTTGTGTGCTTCTTGAACAAAGTTGATGTGGTGGATGATCCAGAGTTGTTAGAGCTTGTAGAGATGGAACTACGTGGTATGTAGAATTTATTTCTTTCTGCATATGAAGTAAGTTCAAGCTTTCTGACATCAACTCTTGTCTTGATCCAGAACTTCTCAGCTTCTACAAGTTTCCTGGGGATGATATTCCCATTATCCGAGGATCTGCTCTGTCTGCATTGCAGGGCACAAACGATGAAATTGGTAGGAAAGCTATATTAAAGCTAATGGATGCTGTTGATGAATACATTCCTGACCCTGTTCGTGTGCTCGACAAGCCTTTCTTGATGCCAATTGAAGATGTTTTCTCGATTCAAGTATACTAACCTGTTATCCTTTTCTTTCATCCACTCATTGTGAAAAGTCATTTCTGATAGTGATCTTATTTCTATAAGGGACGTGGAACTGTTGCAACCGGTCGTATTGAACAAGGAGTCATTAAAGTGGGTGAAGAAGTTGAGATATTGGGTTTAAAAGATGTGAGTGTGCATACATATATAAGTGGTGGTTACTGAAGGCTATTTGCAATCAAGCATCTTCTTTACCATAACTTTGAGATATGATTTTCAGGGGCTTCCACAAAAATCGACTGTAACTGGAGTCGAGATGTTCAAGAAGATTCTGGATAATGGACAGGTAACGCCAATACCAAGAGATTACAAAGACAAGTTCTAGGTACTGATTAAAACCATGGATTCTATTATGCTAGGCTGGTGATAATGTTGGACTTCTTCTACGTGGGCTAAAGAGAGAAGACATTCAGCGTGGAATGGTAAGCTTAGGCATCCTTGTTTGGTGATTGAATAATAACACCAACGTAGCATAACCAACTTCACTGAAGTTTTCTCTCTGTGGTTGCTTATTAGGTGATTGCTAAGCCTGGTTCATGCAAGACATACAAGAAGTTTGAAGCAGAGATTTACGTGCTCACAAAGGATGAAGGTGGACGACACACTGCTTTTTTCTCAAACTATAGGCCTCAGTTTTACCTGAGGACTGCAGATATCACCGGTAAAGTAGAGTTGCCTGAAAATGTTAAGATGGTTATGCCTGGTGACAATGTCACTGCAGTCTTCGAGCTAATCATGCCTGTTCCTCTCGAACCAGGTAAAGAATTTTACAGACAGATATCACTCTTGATGCTTCCACAGTTTCAGTATCAGACTTTCTTTACTTTGTTGTTGAAACAGGTCAAAGATTTGCCTTGAGGGAAGGAGGTAGAACTGTTGGAGCTGGTGTTGTATCAAAAGTGATGACATAAACTTCTCAAAAACCACATTTCTTTTTCTTGGATCAGTTCAAGCTCTGTTTCTGTAGGAATCCATCAATTCATGAGATTTGTTGTTTTTCTTTTTTCTACTTTGAAATATCGTCGAGTAGATCAAATAATAGAGAAACATTTTGTGAAATTATAGGCCTAGGTGTTCAAGTTATTTGGTTCTGGGTCGGTTCCCTCTTTACTTTTAGTTCTTCGAATATCTAAAATTTGGAACCATTTTGAAATTATAAGAAAATCAGTTCGGTTCAGATATCTATTAATTTTGGGTTGATTTAGATAGTTTAAATGAGAACCGTGATAAATTAAAATTTGTATAGGTATGGTTCGGGTCTGTAAATATAAAAATAGTATTCGAAATAACCAAGTACCTGTAACACACCGAGAAGATAACAATTTCAATTAAATGTTTTCAGATATAAATTAATATTTATGATTTTTATAGTTTTAGAGTTTTGGTTATTATTTGACAAAAAAAGAGTTGGTTATTTAAAATATAAAAATAAAATATTTTAGATAAGTAATTATGTTTCCGATCTTTTGAGTATATTATGTTTTCAGTACTGTTACGATTTTTTGGATACTAGAATTTAAAATCTAATAAGTAATTTTTATCGGTTTCAAATCTGTTCGATACCTTTAATTTCAGTTCTACGGTTAATTTGCGTAGTAAACTATCATTAGTTGTCCACGTGCTTCTGTTTTTAATATTATTTTTTTTTCTTCTGTTTTTAATATCAAACACTTTCATGTGAACATAAAACATTTTCTCCAAAATTCTTAGACCTCTTAGGTTCTACTACACAATAGCTCATAAGCACATACTCTCACAATTTACAATCACATTACTAAATCAAGTTCTAGTCATTTACAAACGACCTTTTTGAGCTTTCCATGGAGTTGTAAATCAAGATGGTGATAAACCTTTTCATTCTCAACATGCAAACCTAAGTGCAAAGACCGCCATTACCGCGGCAGCTCTGAAGTAAACCTCCTTGATGCTTCTCTCCACACTGCTTATGATTATTTCTTCATCCTTCAAACTTGTACATGACCTGTTTGCTTTTCTATTGACATGAACAATCACTTCCCTGAGTCTATTCACAGCCCATGACAGTATTACCAAACTGAAACCAAGTCCAGTATCGAAGAACTTGTTTGCGCAAAAGGGTACACGCCTTGAAGCAAGACTACAGACCACAGAGAAGAGCACAGCTATTCCTGTTCCAGCCGCACTGATTGAAAACTGAGTCAGAAGCTCTGAGAGCTCACTGCATGATCTTTGCAAAGAGAGTATTGTTGTGTGCCTGTCTTTGTGTTGATGATCTTTGCCTATCAATAAAGATAAAAGGCTCTCGTAAGCGTGGAGATGGTTCCTTTTGTAGAGGTCCTTCTCTTGAGCTTTTCGCTTCGACTTGTGTTTCTTTGGTGAAGGCTTGAGCCTGGTTTTCTCAGGACTGTTTGAATCAAAAGATAACACTTCAGTTCACTACACAAAACATGAAAAGATATAGCAACAAGTAAAGATGAAAGTAGGTTTACCTCTTTAATGGTGCTAGTACTGTAACCGGTGTTAACACTTCACTGCCAAACCTGCTTAAATGAGATAGCAAAAGCCTTTTAACACCAAGAAATGAAACGCACGTTAAAGGAAAGTATGAGACTTTTTTTTGTCTGTGGGTTACATCACAAACTCTCACAAAAGAGAGGAGTAGCCAATGCTCCCACATGGAATCGAAGCTCCACCAATGGACTAACGACACTTATGTAAAGGAAAGTAGAGGTTGTGTGAGTAGTTTTTACCTCTGGAAGTGCGGGATAAGCGGTGAAACTTGCCTCCATTTTGTTGAACTTCTTGACAAATTGAACTCAGAAGCAATCAAAAGTATATCATTCAACTCAGGATTATTACTTGAGGAGAACATTATGTGACTAGAGAACTCTGGATTAGCTGCCATATCTCTAAAGAGATCTAAAACTGGTTTCTCTAATTCTTGATTCAAGTAAAGAACAGATGAAGCATCATATGGTAATAGCTGAGAACTTGATCTCATAGCTTCTAGCTCAGATAACAGATTCATATCAAATCCTCTTTCCTTGAACTCCTCAGACCTTGACAGAAGAAACTCCATCACTCTTTCTTGTCTTGCATACTTCTCAGCGATTCCAAAACTCAAAACAAGAGATTCTGGAGCCTTCTCTGTTACAAACATAAAGCAAGTGAATAGAAGAACTCATAACAGAAAAATCATATTCCCAATTTGATCTTTACCATGATGAACATCCATGAGAATAGGCTTCATCTTAGCTGAGTCAATCTCCACAAATTGGGAACAAATCGGTTTCCATTGTTCCTCTGGATTCAGATTGAAGGAGCTTGCAGGTATAATCTCTTGTCTAGTTCCTGGATTCAACAGATAAGACCTGCTATTCTGCATCATTCATTGACCCACACAATCAAATTCAGATCAACTGAAGCATCGAAGCTATCAAATTCAAACAAAAACACCAAATCTACACGAACCCAGATGAATTCAATCGGTTCAAATAGTTATACCTTGATGATTTCGGTGTTAGTGAGGCCTTGAGGAAGACCAAGACCAGGAATTGAATAGCCATGAGAAGTCATGAAGCAAAACTTGATCATTTTTAGTTTCTGATGTTGAAGAGAAACCAAAATTCAATCCGTGTTCGAAGAAAACTCGGTTCCTCTCTTCTTGTGTTCGTCAGAAATTCATTGTAAAAGAAGAAACAAAGCTTATCGCTAAGACTCACCTAAGCCGCAGAAATGAGATTTGAGAATCGTGTCGATTTTGGCTGTGAGGGAAGAAGACAGTTAGATTTTTTTGCGGCTTATAATTTTTCTAAATTAACAAACGAAACAAAACAAAAAACTAAACCTGACTCTTATGTCGACCAAACAGACAGAAACAGAACAACTAAGCCCAATTATGTCGTATGCATATACGTTCACAAATATATTTAGGGGTTTTTAATGGAACCATTGTTTGTTTAATTAAAATTAAGATTTGTGAGAGGTGATTTTTTTACAAAATTTTAAATCGTAATATTTGTTTATTTTTAATTATTTTGATATTTTAATTCTAAACATGTGATATTTAATAAGTATTAATAAATAAATTTAAACATTATTTTTCCATTTATATTCTAATAATGATATAGATGTAATATTGTAAAATTAAAGTTTATTTTTATAAATATACTTATAAAATAATATTATAGAGATTGTTAGTTTTGTTTTGGAAACTATCATGGATATTAAAACATTGTTAATTTGTTATTTAGTGTCATATTTTTGTTAAAGTTATTTTGGGAAAATCATGAATAACTACTTTGATTTATTTCGATTTAAAGTTTTCTTATATTTATATTGAGAAAATCTTCAATCTCAATTTAAATTATATATTTATAGTTTTACCTTTAATGAATGTTTTAGTTTTGTTCTATAAATTGATTTTTCAATTTTATCTAATATAATTTTTAATGTCTTTAAATTCAAATTCAGAAATGTATTCTAAAATAATATTATAGAAATGGTTTACTCAGCAATATCTTTGAAATTAGTAAAAAATATTGATGGATAAATATTTTCTCAATTACGAGTTTAGGATATTTAAAAATGTTTGGGTTTAGAAATTTTCATTTTTCACAAATAAATCTTAAAATTTCCAGAAAAATACAAACCAAAACTCAAACTGAGATATTAAATTATCTGAAGATATTTCACTTTTAAGGTATTTTGGTTTCGAGAACCCAAAACCTGAATTAGTACAAAAATGTAACAAAAATCTATATGAGTGTTTAAATTATTTAATGAATATAATTTAATTTTAAAGTTTATTAGTATTTCAAATACCTTTTAAATTAAAAATAGTAAATTACCCAAACTTAAGTGGATTCCGAAATAATCTGAACCAAATTCAATCCAAAAAAGTAAATTTACCTTTTCTAAACATAAATTTGAAAACTCCAAAAATTTGAACCAAATCCAAACTACTAATTTAAAGTGTACATTTTAGGTGAGTGTTTCATTGCTTCCAAAGACTTTACTTCAATTCCTAAAGTGGTTTTGATTTAGTCTCTCTAGTATTTTTTGTTTTCTTTTCCTATAGCACTATTGTGACTTTATAATTCAAATAAAAAATATGTCAACACAAATGTTATATTACAAGAAGAATCCACTTTATGTGAAGATTGATCTATATACACGAGAAGTCGAGAATCATGCATTGTTTGAGTAGCTTCTACGTTTTTTAGGATACTTTTGACTCTTCTTGATCATTTTTTATTTTGTTTTTTCTTCCTTAGGAATCTAAAGCAGGCATGCTACAAAATCTAACAAAGAAACAACTGAGACATTAAGGCTATGAATGTTTCGTTAGTTTTTAGATTTTAGTTTTTGGATTTTGGTTTTTAGATTATAGATTTTAAATTTTGGTTTTTGATTTTGCTGTAGATTTTAGATTTTGTAAAAACTTGAATGGTCATTTTAGTTTTAGTTTTTAGATTTTCAATATTTTTAATATATAATTTTATTGTTAGTATCTAATTTGTCTATTTTAGTTGTTCAAATAAATATATATATATATAATTTAATATTGTGTAAAAAATAATAATTATAAAGTTATAGAATACCAAATAATTATTGAAGATATATTTTTTAAATTATCGTATATTTTATAATCCAAACTATCTATCTCATCAATTTGCTTATAAATGTAATACTTTTAAAACTAAAATTATTTTTATAATGAAGTGTATTTAAATATTGTTTATAAGCAAACTGTAAAAAAAAATTAAAATTACAATAATATATTAATTAAAATATTCCTTACAGTATTTTAAGAAAATGTAAATATAGCCGAAAATAAATAAATTTGTATTTGAGGAAAAATAATTTTGTTAATTTTAGTGTCAACCATAAGAATAGGGATTTTATAACAAAGTAAATATATATATTAAAAGTATTTGTTAAAAGAAAATGAGAAGGTATTAAAAAATATTTGTTAAAAGAAAATGAGTTAGTAATAAAATAAATATCATCAATATTTTTTTTATAAGAAACTAGTTTTTGTGGTTTTTGGATTCTACGTGAGAATTTGAAAACTTGTAAAAAACCTAGATTCCCACATTTTTAGGGAATCCATTTGTTAAAAATCTTGATTGTCTAAAAAAGTAGATTTCGTAGAATCAAAATCCAAAAACTAATCCAAAATCTTGAAACATTCAAGGCCTAAGTAATTTAACTGTATATACAAAGTTAAGAATCTTTTTACAAAAGCTGAAGTATATAAAGTACAGACAACATTCACAAAGTCTTGAGTTTATATCAAAGTAAATGGAAACAGAGCATTAAACTGGGCCAGGAGAGCCAGTGTGCTTGTTGGATACAGGAGTCGCAGCAGCAGAAGTTCTCTTCGTAGGTACAAGAGGGTTACTCTCTTCTTCATCAATTACTCTTGGTCTGTCAAAATCCCTGCCTTTAAAAACTGGATGCACATAAGCATCTCTTAGATATTCCTTCATGTTTAGATTCGGTTCTGTCGCTTTCTCCAGTGTATCTTTCACCATTGCTTCCTGTTAATGTAGCCAATTCAGTAAATGATTTATCTGTTTGGGTTCGGTTTAGATCCATTCAGATTTCAGATTTTGGGTTTTGGAGTTATGTTTTAAGGATTCATTCAGGTTATTTAATTTCTCGGTTTGGGTTCGGTTCAAATCCTTGTGGTTCCTATTTTTCGAACTACTAATAAACCCGAAAATTTAAACTATTTTCTTAATAAATATATCACAAAAAATAAACATAAAATCGAGAATAAAACATTTAAATATTATATATATATATATAAAATAATATTAAATATTAAAATAATAATACATATTGATTATTTAGGCTTAAATTCAGATTTTTCGAGTACTATTTCGGATCTCGGGTTCGATTCGGGTTTTATTCGGATCCGAAATACCTCCCATGTAGGAGTATTTTCAATTTTAATTCGGGTTTGAGATGATATTTTTGGGCCAGGTTCAGATTTTTTGCCTAGCCCTACGTAAAATCAGTTGAAAGAGTTAAAGGTTAAAGTTAATGCGAATTCACCTGCAAGGGGAATTTGGAGAAGGCGGATTCAAACCGTCCTGCACAGTATCTGTTAAACCAGATGGTCAAGATAGGCTGAGGAAGAAGAAGAGTTGTAACTGTCGTAAGTTTCTTTGTGCTGAGCAAACCCATCATCAGAAGCTGCGATATTATTACACATATGATCAATCTTCTATGCACATCTGGCCAGTATCTAGCTCCACTCTCATATTTCTGGTCGTAGACGTTTATAACCTAGAGAAGATAGAATGAAGATAGTTTCAGACACATACATTTTAAGAAGAATGATCTGATATCTTTAGATTTAAGGTACCTGATGGCGGAAGACAACGTAGGAGAAACCAAAGAAGACGACAATGAATGGAAGGAGTAGAGGCGTAACAGCAGCGTATACAAGCCCAAGCAAGAAGTAGAACTGAATCCGAGGTTCAGATGTTGCAAAGTCTAGATGACCTGGATCCATTGCCTGTTGCCTATCTTGTTCTGTCTTAACCAAAAACGCGTTTTTTAGATGAAAAACAATTAATGGGACCAGTCTGAGTATCTCAGCTGCAATGCCAGCCCAACCATCAACCATGATGTAAGTGATGAAGAATGTGGCCTTGAATGGGATTGAAACACCAACTGTCTTTGGAATCCTAATCAAAGAGACAAAGAAGCCAGAGATCAGTTTATTATGTGCTATCAAGTTGGAAATTTGAGACACAAAGAATAGCCTCAAAGACTAACTGGGCTGGTGGTTTCGTAATGAAACGTTGAAGCTGCTGAAACGCTGTCCCCGTGATGATACTTCCAAGAAAGACATTGACAATAAGGAACCAGAAATACTTATCTGCCGATCTTCTATCCAGATGAGACAGCGATGTATATCCTTCGATTTGCGACATTGTCATCAGAAGAGTCGGAAGTATAATGAGAAAAATCTTTAAGGCTATTCCTGGAAGAAAACCTTGAAGAACAGACTTTACAGTCTTCCTGCATACGAAAATTAAGCAGTGAATAAATGGAAGGCATGAGCGAGTTCCAAGAAATGGGGACTTACATTCTTATTAGGGGCCTTATGAAAGGAAAAACTTTTTGGATCCCTTCAAGGTTGGCAAGAGACTGAACGAATGCTATGGGAATCATGAAGCAGAAAATAAGAAGAAAAAGTGCAAATGATGTGAGAAATCTTCTTATTGAGAGCTCAACATAAGGAATAGCAAGATTATCCCAGTAAACATCACGCGGTTCAGGAGCCCATTCTGTCAACCATATTGTGGGGTTATGGCATTGCTGCGTTTGAGCAGCAACAGCTGTTCCCCACCGTGATTTGAAGGACACAAATGCTGCTGGAATAATAGAATTAGGATCGTTCATGATTTTTTCTCTTTCTAAAGCCTCCTGTGAATGTTAAAAAGTTAACAATGCGCCTTGCAAAAATTAAGATACAAAGATGAAAATGTTAGCAGAAGACTATTTGTAAACTAGAGTACATACAGTTTCAGCTAGTGTCTCGATCTTGGAAGTGTAGAAGTCAATTGCATCGACTGTAGTTCCCCAAAAACCTCCATAACCTGTCTATATAATATATTAAATAACAACCAAAGAGATTTGAAATCATGAAAATCCAAAGAGTCATTTTGCTGAAAAGTTGCAGGTGAGCTATGTGGTCAAAGGTTAACTTAGTCTTGCAACAGAAAGTACCTTTGTTGTTGGCCTCCTTGATGGCTTCCTCTCGTATTTATTCTCGTAGTAAGTCAGCCAATTCTGCAAAGCTCTTCTCTGTACGACTATTTTTGCAAGGTCGTTGGCATTGTAAACTATCTGGGATCATCATACATAACAAAAATTGCATGATATAGTTCAAGTGGAGAAGCCAAATAGCCTTATAAACCTTTGCTTTCAGTAAACTAAAGAAAGATACCTGATGGCATATATAGTGCTCTGGATGATTTACACAAAAGAAGTGCTCTACATGCTCGTTTACTGATTCATCAGGATCTGGAGGAACATTTCTCACTAGTACCTGCAGATGCATAAATGGCAATACTTCTGAAAGAAACAAACAGTAGTAGCAAAGAGCAAGTCACTGATCCAAATTCCAATCAGAACAAGTGATCTATCTATCTAGTATGGAGTAAGCAAAACGCTGTTCCTCAGCTGATATGATCACTACGAACCATTTTCCTTGAAGAATAAAGAGAAGCAAGTTTCAACATAGCAGTACAGATAAGTTAAAAGATGGAGTAACTGACTGTGAGTTGATCAGGACGGCGAGTTTCAGATGCTAGATATCTCAATCTCAGAGTAGCCACGGTCTTGTATTCAATATATAACGTGTAACAAGCCCAGGTTGAGAACACGTATGTCATAGTTATATGTGCCCAAAACCTGGAACCAAGAAACTTCCATCCTTCTTAGTAGATAAAACAGAATTGTATATGTTAATGAAGCTGTATATAGCTAGGAGATGAACAGTGTGGAAGTGTGTTCCAATACCTCAACGAACCAGGTGGAACATTAGATATAGAGAGCTTGTCAACATTACTGTATGTCAAGTCTTCTATAGTTGCAAGCGTTCCTCCTGTCATATTGACAGGAACCAAAACTATAAAAGCAAGTACTGTTATAGGGACAAACATTTTCAATCTGCAATTCAACAGAAAAAAAACAAATTAAAGCCTGTCACTAGAGGGAAAGAGATGAGTGAAAAAATCTCCATGGAAATGAAAAGAAGTTACCCAAGGAGGTAAATGCGGACATAAACAGCAGAATCAAGGCCTGCATGTTCAATGAGTTCAGGTTCAGGCATTTGAAGAGCTGCAGGCATCCAATTAAGAAATTTGATATATGTTTTCCAATCTAAATTGACAAATCTGTTAATGATTCCTCTGGAACGTGTTGGACTTCCTCTGATTCCTCTGAGATACCATTTTGGGAAGTAAACTCTATCGTTGACAGGTTGAAGTCTCAACATGGCAAAAGCAAAGAGGAAAGTAAATGCAGACATGAGATTTATAGCTGCAGAAAGACCAATATCTTGTATAGAAGCCATCCTCTCTTTGACGCAATTTCACAGATGGTTGTCAATACTATTGGGAGAAATTACGAAAGAGTTAAGCCCCTTTACATTCAAAAAGAAGAAGGAATTGCAGGAGGTAAAAACGATATAGAGTTTGAATTGAAAAAATTGAAAACGGGAAAAGGGAAATGGAAGAACGGGAAAAGAGGAGAAGACGAGAGAAAAACTCGCCATAATTCTGTGAACCTCATCAGTGAATCAACCAACGGTCTCAAGGAAGAAGAAGAAGATGACGTGGCGGAAAACAATAACATTCTTCTCTTTCTCCAATGGAATCTTCATCCGAATTTTCTGCTTCTCCCTCGATTTTTTTTTAAAAAATTTTCATATATTATTTATAGATCTTGTTTTGACAAAACAGTGTCGTTTTTTGGACTTTATTAGGGTCCATATTAAATCCGTTCTTGTTCATCCTCTAAAGTCTAAAGTATGCAAAGGTGGGAGCTTCGTGCAAAAAGGAAAGATATGCTCGCTGAAAAATATAGAAAAACAATTGAGTAAGGAATTAGTGATGGTGAGATTAGTACTGGAACAGGGTTA